>JAQIXQ010000126.1:0-56889 GCA_034700485.1 Pseudosinella alba | reverse complement strand
GGTCAAAGTAAAGATTTCGCCATACAGAAATGTACGGACTTTCACGGAGCAAAGTTTCTAAATCGATTCGTTTATTTCTTATTAGTCAGTTGTAAGCTACTTTAGATTAGCCATGCCTATTTTAGAAGAAAGCGAATTAAAATCACACAAGAAGGTAACTAATCCATCTGTGTAATTATTAATTTCTTCAAAAAAATTCCACGAAGGAAATCAGAATTAAGAGGAATAATAAGCTTCTTTGCTAAATGGGAATAATACATCACTCCAAATCATGCAGCTATTACATACAGACAGAGACGTATGTGAATATATCACTTGTTTCAAACAATTTCATGTAGGAAATACAATTTAATCCGTCAAATTAAATGACAAGAGCAACAACATTCCTTTTTAATCCACACAGGGGGAATTAAGGAGTATGCAAAAATCACGCCTTTTTGCTGATTGCCATGTCATGGGCGGCCGTTCCACATCCACTTGTTAAAGCTTCAAACTAGCATTATACCTCATGGACTCCTTCATCATCCTTAAAATCGTATCGTATTTAAAAATCGTAATGTAATCCATTTCATACGTTACCTACCGTTTCTTGTCGTAAATCCATCCTAATCCTAACTAGACAGAAAATTGGGTTATGTGGCATTTTTTTCTCAAAATAAAAAATAAGATAAATTACCTTTCAGTGAGTCTACTGACACTATGCCTAAGATATAAGTTCACTTTTTCTGTATACGCTCATTAAGTCCTCGGTTTACGATACGATACCTAACTATTACTTACTACCTTACAATTGCTATTATTTTACTGATGATGATATATGGACGGGTCTATAATAAGCTGGTACACAAGCCCAAAAGACGTTGCTTTACACGCTTAACCGTGATGCTAATGATTATGATTAACTACATCAGTAACGAACAGGAACGGGCGGCTGCCAACAATTCAACGAAAACATCAGGATCCGCAGAAGAGGCGAGGAGAAATATGAGATGTGAAGTGACATTATTATTTGTTTTTAGTTGTGTGTCGCTCTTATCATTAGCGTACACCTTAGCTTATTTACAAGGTATTACGTATTTATATTACGTTAGTTAAGGTGGAAAAAATATATTTTATTTATCGTTAGCTGAGGCACCTTGCCTTTGCCTATGACCATTTTGTTGGAGATGGCGATGCGATGGCGGCGGTTTACACGCTAAATTAAAATATGCATTTGAATTAAGTTTTAAACTAATCTCGACAACATATTTAACTTGAATCTGACTTGGCTTTGATATCTTTATCTTTGTGGTCTGGTCAAACTGATGATGATGACAAGATTGTGAAAAGTGACCAGCACCAGACCATATTGCATCTTACAAGAGTTACACAACTGGCTAATAAAATAAACTGCGTTGGCTAAATAATATTGACCATTTGGTTTTTAATAAGGCTGGTTAGTTATCATTATCAAGTAACGCAAGGCATTAATTCATTTACAAAATGAATTTCTTCATCTGTTTCAAATCGTATTATTAGAATAGTCATGCTTGGTTAACATTCACAATCAGTAAAAAGCATTTGGGTTACTCCTCTCCCTCTCAAACAACCCATGTAAAAGTCTTTTTTAAATTTTCCTTTGTTCTTCACCTCGCGTTCAGGCTTCAGGTATTGGCCATGATGCCGATGATGTTCCGATGGTCCATTGAATTTTTTGATTGCTACATTTTTTCCCTTTTAAAGGGAGATGTTTTCATAATACCTATTAAAATCTTAGTGTGTTGATTGTACTTAAGTAAGTTGAGTTATCAGCGGACTATTAAAGTTTTAAAGTATTAAGTAACAAGATTTTGCCATCCAGCCAAAACCAACCTATGTATTTCTTTTTGTGGTGCCTAAATAAATTTCATTTTGAAGATTTATCGGTTGGGTTGGGGTAGGGGTATTGATAGGGGCGAAGGATATTGCAAATTGCAAACGGGCTGTATTTCACATTCAAATTGCATTCATGTAAAAAAATATTGTGCACGCCACAGGTTTCACGGTTTGAAACAATTCACGTGCCTGATTATGCATGTGCTGTGTACCAGCACCACCTCAATCACATATTTATTTTTTCGTAGAAAGTGCATGTTGTGTTGTCGATAATGTGTTGAATTGGTGAATGAAATGTAATGCTTTTTAAGTTCATGAACGATTGGGCTTGGTCCAATATTTGGCTTGGAATTCTTAATTCCCATTATGATGATGAAGTACACAGTTTTGCTGAGCAAAGGACTAAAATATTACTCTTTCTTTAGACACTGATGAAAAGAAAAACCTTTTTTATAAGTCGTATGCACGGGAGGAATTGTTTTAAGCTAATACAATATTTGCAACACAGCACAAGGCAATTACCGGTAATATCGTTAAGAACTTTTGCAGCTTAAATACAGAAGCTAAAATAAGTTGCTCATTAAAATAGGATTCACGAATCATCACATCAACATGCTATTACGTTATTAACTGTTCATTATTACACCATAGCTCAATTTACTCCTAGTTGTGAAGGGGAGTGAACACCGAACGTATTATCTATGAATGAGCTGCACTATAATCCCGAAGCCCGAACCATTAATCAATTTATTAATAGCTGTTTTATTAAATTATGTGTGTCAGTCAGTAAATTATGTAACATGCTATTTATAATAAAGATAGAATATTTTTAATTACATTGACAGAGTTTTGCTAAATAATGTATATATTTGACGATGACATGATTTATAACTTAATAAGATAAACTTTTCTTAATTATAGATTGTACATTACCATATTAGACTGGAATAAAATTATCTCACATTGTTGGAGGTTGTACTATTTTAATGTAAATATAATTGTATGCACCAGCATCACCCGTATGACCAGTATCCATTCAATTCATTCGTCAGTTTTTATAACTATACTTAACAAATTGCAAACATACGTATTCATTTTTGTTCAGTTCAGTCAGCAACACGCCCCCTCCTCCTCGATGATGATGCTATTTTTGCCAAATGTTGAATGAATTAAAGAAAAACCTTGGAATGGAGCCTAATGATAGAAAACATTGCATCGTCTTCAGTTCAGTACCCGTAAATAAGAAATTATCCTTATCATGGCTCATCATCATGACATGGACTTTGTTGTTGGAAGAATTACATACAAATAGGTACTGCATAGTTATTTTATGCCTTTCTCGCAAAACGAAGTAGCAAAATGCCCCCTCTGCACCTGAATCTGATGATAATGAAGATGATTAATGAAAAAAACGCTCGTAAACATACAAACATTAGTATTACGTTTAAAACATTTTGGAGGTTATTATTACTCCTATTATCATTAATTTACGCTAAATATAAGTTACTCACTCCAACCATTAAATAAGGAATGATAAATCCACACACATGAAAGTTGTTATTATCTCATATCCCAGTTTAAAAAGTGAAGGAATCATCTCATAGTCATCTTCCACGCAATAATATGTAAAGTCATAGGATGATGCTATGATTTTATGCGCATTTTTCTTTTCGTTCGTGAGTATTTACGAATTACGAATGGAGGAGACTTAAATTGCAAAACAAAGTAAATCGTTTTATTACCCTATCCTCAAGTTCCACATCTACAATCCACACTGACTGATATAATGAAACTTAAGTATAGAGCTTTAAAGTTATGAGTGTGTGCCCTGTGACTAACGAGGCGTGATGTTATCCTTAAAACCTGGGATGGGAACTAAAATTATTAAATAAGGTTACCCTCCAACTCTTAACCTAGCGAATGTGCTTATTTAGGAGGCTTCTTACATTGAAATTATCTTTTTATTTCAGGTAATATTATTATGCCCTTTTTTGCAAAAAAAGAATCATCCAATATGAGAACAAGGAGAAGCTTGCCTGATGACGGGTAATGAAAAAGAAATGTAAGTAATTCAATGCAGTAGGGAACTTAACTATGATAATGTTAATTAACTGGGTATGCACATTTTTACAATACTGCGAAGTGGAATATCCATGCATGCAATGTAATAGGGAATTGACTATTCAGTATTCCTCGTCAACATAATTCGAATATAATCCTTTGCAGATTTGATATGATTTGATAAGGTATACTTGTCCTTCCCTTCCATTTTGTAATGCCTGCTAGGTTTAAATGTTTCCCTTTCGGGGTTTCATGCATTTCAGTTTATGTAACATTTTTGTAACATTATTACGGAGTTGAAAGTGTAGATATGTTATCCGAAGATTTTTCTGTCTGTCTGTCTGTTAGCGGTCTCCTGACTTTATTCTTTTCCCAATTTTCGCAAATTTTTTAGACCAATGGTCCGTGCCCCTGACAGTCTCGGTTGACATGATTTTCAACCAGATCGGATGGCAAGCAGGGGTTAAAGGTCAACATTTCCATTTTTTACAATATAATTTATAATAACATGCATGCCATACACGGAGATGGGCAAACCCTAACGCCAGATTTATATTTTTATGATTTTCCCACTAAATTAATTATTACAGATCCATGATGGTTTCGCCTGTACTTGCTGATGAAGTTGTCTTTATTTGAAATTATTTCTAATTTTGAAGACGACGAATTGAACTATAAAAGTGCATAAGCATGCAAAAATGCGAATATATTTATGCATGCCTAGTTGATGTTACTACCTACCCGCTCTCCCATATCACCCTCACCCTAATTGTTGATAAGCTGATTGATGATGATGAGATTTGCAAGGTGCGTTGTTACATATTTTGTATATCTTAATCCTTACCTTAAACTTTATCTACAATCTACCCAATGCCCTGAAGGGTGCAAGTAATTGCATTATAGGCAAAAGCAAAAACGCACTCACTTGATAAGAGCTTCTTATAATAAATCTGTGTTGCATTTTATTTTGCTTGTAGCAAATATGCCTATTCTACTTTATGGAACAGTAAAAGGATATTAAGGGGAAATAATCCTTTTAATTTATATTTATAAAAAAAATCCTTAAGCCCTTCTTCTTCGTCTTCTTCAACATAAAAAACTAATGCTTCTTCTTTCTTGTGTTATGTAGTTTAGGCACGGTCAGGTGCATACCATACTTCTTAAATATGTAAGTGCACATTTTATTTACATTTTGTGTGAAAAAAAAACTTTGCATGATGAGATTATTGTTAGCCTTGTTGTCTGAATTAGTTTTTTAAATTTTATGAATGCAAACTTCTGTATGTGAGAAGGCACACACGTAATTTGACGAAGGGAGAAACATATAACACTTGAAACAAGTGAATACTGATGTAGCCCTTCTTTCAGCAATTCAAAACTGTAGAATAAGCAGATACACTTCTACATGGCTCAAAAAAGAGGCGGACGAATTACTTACATTACATTTACTCCTGTTTAAAATTTTGCTCCTGGTTAACAATGAAAACATAGCTTATCACCCCCATTCATTATTTAGCATGATGATACCCTTCTTATGAATATGATGATGAATATAATATGAGCAGAGAGATTTCTATTTTATATAAAATAGGCAGCTGCACAAGTATATGAGTCGACATGAGCATAAGAATACTTTTTTTAAAGGATTCCTCCTCAAAAACGCCTTCACTTATATGCCAATGTTGACACAATGCCTTAGTTTCGTTTTATTTAGTTCCCATCAAGACGCCAGCATGTGAAGATCCCTATTTTTCGCTTGAAGTCGAAGGCAGTGGAGCTTGAAATAAAACGCTTAGGTTTATTTCTTTCACTTGAAGACTTCAGACCCTACTTACTCCTACACTATCTATAATTACGGGAGCAGTAATAAAGTGAAGTGAGCGAGCAGGCACAAACTCCCAGTCACAATCAGCTCGTTAGAATTTCATTTCAACGTGAATGGAGCTGGCTTGATTGTTGATAATTCTGTGGCGGGGGTTGCAGAGGAGTGAAGTGAACGGTGAACATGCTAAAAGACAGTAAATCAAGGAAGGAGAGGGAACAAAGGACTATCATCATCGACATCGTATGAAGAAAAAAACGTTGACGCGTAGGTCGTCGGGAGGAATTTTACACTGGGGCTCTTCTGCTGTATATTTGTAATTTGTGCCCTGGGAGTGGAAGTGATTTTTTTATTACGGGAAAAATTCTATTCTAGGGAACCTTGATGAGTGAAAACGGAAGTCGGCACTGATTTTTTTTTCTCTCCCTCTCTCCCTCTTTATCAGGTAGAGTAGAATAAGAATAGAGCAGAAAAACTGGTCTACAAAAAAGTGTGTTTGTGTCAGTGTCAGTGAAATAGAAATAAATATAGAAACAGAAATTAAAAATATATATCACATCATAAATGCACATATGGGCAACTAATCTGATTTGATTGATGATAGTCGGTCGGAATGTAGAACGCGTGTTATGGCTGTATTGTAGCATTGAATCGGATGTTTATACTTTATGAAAATCGAAAATAAAAAGGAATTTCTCTACGAGAAAGGAATAATTGGAAATAATCATGATCATGATGAATGCAAATTAATTGATGAAAATAATATTAGCAATAATTCGTACATCAATTCCATTTCTTTATTGTTTTAGTGAACTGGGACTGGAATAAATTATTTTAAGAAACGTAAGAAAGGTGGAGGAAAGTGAACATGGCTTGAAAAATGGAAAGTTATAGTTGTATGAATTATGATAATTTTTAATAATTCTTCGTCTGTGTTGTTCTAAAAAGTGGAAGAATATTTTTTGATTGTTGTCAATTGTTTTGGGAGGGGTGGGTCTAATTAAAGACTGACATTACACTTTGATCATCATCACATCCTAACAGAATACATTAAAGATGGATGGAAGACATCATCACCATTCTGTGCACAGTTGCCATCTTAAACATCATGGAAATCCGAACGGAAGTTCGTTTGAAAGGGTAAGTCAAGTCAAACCAAGTTGCAAAATGCCATTTCCTTTTTGACACGGTTAAATGCAAATTATCAAACTGAATTGTAGGAACCGCTACTGCTAATTATACTGAAGCCGAAAGTGTTAATCATTAATTGATGAAAGAAGAAGGAACAAATCATCCGTCCTGATCTCTGCCATAAATTAAGACAAATAACTTTCGAATTGATTCAGCTCTTGCTAATGAAGACGTTAATTTATATGATGATGATGGTGACAATTCTAATTTCACTTTGAAAAGCAGAGAAACTAACAACAAAATCGAGCATAGGTTAGATTAGTGTGTACCCACTTAAGAATAACAAATATATTTTTGGTAAAAGCCCTTTAAATCAAAATGAAAGCCCTATTGTATTGATGTGATCTACCTACGCCACATGAACATGACTGCTTAAATCTACACATGGGATTCTGTCAATGGTTTTTTGCTATATATTATGTCACGATTACTTGTCAATTCATTGTTTTCGAGAAAAGTGCTCTGTAGTTTTGTCTCTCGTTAATTCTTCCGATTCGCTCGTGTCATCTTCATCAGCTATTTGCTAAAGATGAGTTGCAGAAAACCTCAAATAAGAAAAATAAGTAAGATGATGATGTGATATGTGATGACTGGGATTAGGATGAAGAAATGCAAAGAGAAATCTTTCCTCTTCTGACTGTTTTATTACTGTTCCTCTAGATCATTATATTATTACATTACCATTATCTTCCATTACTATTACGAGTAAGAGCATCAAGAGTAATAAATTCTGGTTTAATGTAGCGTAACAGAAAAAAATAAACTGCAACTGCAGTAGGAAGGCACACACAATCACACATGCAAAATATGTGGCAACCAACAATGCACTTTAGAGAATTAAGGATTGCATTGTTTGTCACCCATTAAAAGTGCTACTTATGTCTAGGCATTATTTGTTTGCAATAGGATACGATGCATCTCATCCCATGTCATTTCCTTCCACCCTCTGCTACCTTTTGCATTTTGCAGTGACAAAAATCGGTTAAGATCTACTCTTAATGATTATATAACTACTTGATTCTCGGACAGGAAAATTGATCGTAAAAGGGTTGATGCTCGAGAAAAATAAAAAGGGCCCCAATAATGCCGACTTATCTAACAACCTACATGGTTTATGTGGCTTATTATGATGATGATGGTGATTTTGGTGATACACCCATTTCGTGTTCATATTTCACAATCTTTTCGCACAAATCAATCATATCATCCATCTCATTGTAAAGTGAAATAAATGTGGCCGTTGTCCTGTCCTCCCTCAGTCATATTTCCTTTGCTTGAAGAACCCAAGCCACATAAAGAATATGATTGTTGATGGTTGTCGATACATATTTTCGAGTAATAATCATAATACCCAAGTAAAGTAGTAGAAAGTTAGTGTAGAAATGGGAAGAGTTATCGAATTCCAATTATGGACGGACAGCAGTGGCCACATAAATAGCCTAGCCTATCATAAAGAACATGATTTCATTTTCATTTCGATTCAAAATCTCAATTCAAAAAATTTCAATTCACTCATAAATAGGTAGGCAATAGGCATATTCCGCATATGACTATTTTATGTTCATTGCACTTCTGTACATTTGATCGGAATTTTATATAATACCAACACAAGCCATATTTTTTTGTCACATGCATGAAAATATTATTGATAATTCGTGGAATGTGTTATGTAAAACTTAACGTTAAATCCCACGTGCAATGTTGTACCATGCCATAAATAAGTCACTCTAAAAATCTAATTTGATTCACTCGTGGTATCGCCATAAATAAGCCATCTTATCAATTCAATGGACTTTACCTATTCATTTCAAAGATGTTATTGATTCGGCATGTTTCCTTCCTTCAATATGAATGCCTATACATTTGCCAATCCCAAGATGCAAATAATATAATGGTCAGGATTAGGACTCAGGACATGAATGGCGGTATTTGTCCTTTGTCGAACTGTATAATGGTCCCCGACCAGGTAATTCTAAATCTTATGTGAGGCGATTTATATAGAGCATCTGTTTTCCTTTTCACGGCAAGTTACTTTTTGGTGATTGTGTAATCAAATTACAATCATCATCACTCATACTTCGGCTCGACTTCGACTGTAAGTCGGCTCAAGCTTGCACATCTCCGTGAGAAAACAATCCATTCTTCATCTTGTCATCTTAAAGATATCACAGTACCTATATGTGAAATAACATAATATATGCTATGCAATATTTAGCATGTAATATCAACATCGCCATTCGCCATTCACATTCACTCTAAATAAGGTTTCAATTCAAGTCAAGATGATAAATATGAAATTGAAACGACCACGATCACTAACTTCGTCATCATCATCAAGATAGGTAATTTATTTTTCGAAATGACAAACGGAACAATATGCCAAGCCAAGTTGCAAAATTTGACTTTGCAAATGCAAATACTGATATGATGAGGATGACAAGTAGCTATCTATCCTTAATGATAACGATGGCCATTCCAAAGATAATTCAAGAAAATCTCACTTGCCATATCTTACATGGTATATTTTTACATAAAAAAATGTCGAGCTCTAATAAGTCATGGCTTTGAAAGTAACATCTTTTTTCAAATGAACACTATTTTTTGATAGACCAGTTATACTTACGTGTAACGCTTCATGTCATATAAATATCACCAAGTCATGAAAGGTAGTTATCATGATGCATGAAAAATTGTCTCAATCTGCTCCTCTCAAGTGTACTGTTCCTGAAGGGGATAAAAATTACTTACGCAAAAGAAGTGAATAAAAGTTTAGTAAATTCATTCATTATAAATAATCCCCTATTTAAAGCATGAAAAACACGATTTAACTTTCTATAGCCACGCCAAGCCAATCTTCAACAAATAAAATCGCTCAACATCTACATTGGTACATATTCGCACAGAGATGATTTGTAATTAGACATTAGAATTTTGCGTGCGCCATTCCCAACTTCTTTATTGACAACATGTGAAATTGTGACAAGACCAGTGAAGCAACCGCAAGATGTATGTAAATAAGGGCGAGTCTCTTTATGTCCCTTTGTGTTCATTGTCATCAATCACAGAGGAGCTGATCCAGATTGACTAATAATGCAGGTCAGTCGGAATAACCACAGCGGATTAACAATTATGAATATTATGATCTGAAAACTGAACAATCTCTGACTCTACTCTCCCCCTAATACCATTTTAAATTAAATGAAGATTCCAAAATGACACCAAAAGGTAAAATGTATAATATCCCATTCATAAATACTGAGGAAACTACTGGTCTAGCCCAATAACAAAATCACTTGTCGGCAAATTGTCTGAAAATATCGATCAAGTATACTTACCAGTATTCGTGAAAGTGATGAACTATTTATGTCCATCCATATGAATTGAATATAAACTAAAATAGTCTAGTAGAAAATTATGCAATAAAACTTCCGAAATATTTAAAATTGCTGACTGATCATTGACCAAACCGTGATGCAATGCATGCATATCTAATGACATCATTCATATTTCAGAGATTTTACTTCTGGTTGACAGTAATTCGCAATCCGAGCTAAAAGCAATCCAATCCCACGCGAGTCAAACAATTGGAAAAATAAGGAAGTTATCATATTTTATAATTTTAATGATATATGGGCATGGGTAAAGTAGTACTTTCCTATATTTTAATATAGAGATTAAGGAACCTTTTATCCCCTTTTATTACCCCCATGTGCATACACAAGTGGATATGTTGTAACCTTTGCAAATTAATATCGAAATTATGAGAAGGAGCCATAGATAATTTGAAAAGGACATACCATCATCACCAACCCTTGTCATCTCATCTATTGTCATAAATCTCACTTTCCTCTTACTTTAAAAGTTAAAACTGATGGAACAATAGGAACAAAGGAGGACTTTAGTTGTAGTTTTAGTGTGCACGCATGCCAGCACTTAATGATTCAAAAAACGGGGCACATGGAATGGATTTGAATTTGAAGATTTTGAAGAAGGTATTATAGTTTCAAGCTTATCTTTAAGTCGTTAACCTGCATTCCCTCAAATCTTAAGCCTGTATTTAGGCCGAGGTAGAAGAAGTAATTATTTGTGACTGAGTCAAGAAAAACGTCATAAATCCACACAAAAATTACCTATGTAGATACGTGGAGGAAAAAATATGGTTCATTGTTATTTCGTACTAGACGCGCGTAACTTAACGCAACATTAGTTTAGTTGAAGACGAAGATAAGCTGAAAGTATAACCGCAAAAGAAGACACATGCCAAAATACTCCACGCTTTATGCCACCATAATTCAAATATTATGATTATTTGCAGAAGAGGAACATGAGCAGGGAAGAGTTTTTTTTGTAGTTTTGTAGATGATGGCAATAAAAAGGCTACATAACAAATAAAAGAACAAGATGATTTCGTTATACCACACTTTGTACAATTCAAATTCATTAACAGAAGAGAATCCCTTTTCATGACGATAATTTCGAAGTAAGTTGAAGGGGCTCTAGCTCCTCTTCTGACAATAACGAAAGGGGAAGCAGCATGAAAATGAAATGGAATGAAGGAAGATAGAGATGAGTTTGAGATGACTTGGTCGGACTAGAGGATTCATTTTGCGATCATCAAAGAAAGGAGTGCACAATTTTATTGTGGCACAATACATGATTAGGCACAAATTTTTTTAATGCTTGTATTGTACTTTGGTGATATATGTACATCTAGAGTTATGTGCCTATTTAAGAGGATAAATGTAGGAACATGGGACATTATTATTTTGCTCAACATCGGAATTTAGAGTAGAGCACTCGAAAAAGGATTTTTATAGGCAGATATTTAGGCACAATTGGAGATTTAAGAAAAATATATTGAACGATTAACGAATCTGAATTTGGCGAAGGAAAAATGTAATGGATTTTGAAATTCGAACAAGTACGTGCGGAGATGGATAATGTAGGTACGGCAGCAAAAGTATATAACGAGTAACTTAAATTTGGGATTAGGCACTAGGTACCAATATAAATCTGTTATCTAGTTGTGAAAAAAACTGTCGGTTAACCACAAGCTCATTTTGAATACACCTGGTTGGTATAAGATGTTATCGTAAAAAATCTTTAAATAGTCTAATTGCAGGTGGGACTGGTGGGAGGGAGGCAAAATATTCACTTACCTACTAACTTACAAGTTAGGTAAGCCCACTGTCAAACCAAGTATCAAGTAAATGTGTCTCTTTGCACGTGCATAGGTAATTTCGTTGAGATTTCCCACATAAAGGCTCTAGATAGGTTTGATTGGTATATGGGATTTTGAATTGATTATGATGACAGGGTGACGGACAAGCCAGACTGATTGCAAAATGTTTAAATAGGTATGGGCTATATATGTACAATATAAATTACGGAATACGCAACTTGACTAACTTGTGATGGCTCGTATTCAATTTTTATTGGGACATTAAAACGAGATTCGAAATCGAAATCCGTGTTCTTGTATAATGTCCAGCAATTAGCCATCATAAGTCATGCATTACAACTGCATATTATCTGCAGTCAATTCAATTCATCTCGAGGATTTTGAAAGTTGTAATTTATGCGAGCGAGCTTCTGTTATGCTGATTTAAAAAGCGTATTTTCCCATACAATAAAATGGTAAATGCTATAATAATAATGTGCTTATATGAAATGCACCTACTCGATTTTGATCTTCCTATACTTAAAATTCTCACATGACATAATCTCGTAAAAATGATGGCCGATGAGTTGATTTTCTTTGTGATGGCATGAAATGGCTACTTCCGCTATCTAAATTGATAAATGTAAGCATACTAAAGAACATTTAAATATTTAATGTTCGAGTGGTTTTGGCTATATACTGTCACAAATCCGATGGGACTAAACTGCCTAAATTTCCCATGTTTTTCCTTAGAATTCATAACAATTAATCTTATTTTTACATATGCAGATTGAGGAACTTAAATAAATCATTTTTATTCCTACGAATTAGAGAAAAGGATCTGCACATTTTTATACTTTCGCTCCTGTAAAGCTAAAACTTTTTAATTGCTCGTGAACTGTTAAGCTAACCATTAATAATACCTTATAACATGGCCATATACATACATGGCAAATATAATCATAGCTTCTAGCAGATATAATTGCAGTCATCTTTATCTTTACCATGAATGTCTTTAGCCTTGCTTTAGTTTTACCATATAAGATTAAAAAGTGTAACTTTTTGATTTGTATTTATAAAACCAAAGATTTTTCCTTTATTGTCCCATAATAACAATAGCATTATAGCTTGTTTGTCCTTTGTTCCCAGTCAATTCTCAACTGATTTTAGTGATTTGTAATTGTGCACCTCAACCATTATTGAATGGCTAAAAATTCAATAAAACCTGTCACAGCCCATGTGAGAGAGTTTAATGAATCGTTTATTTGTCTACCAAAAGCTTCACCATCATCGGCCCACCCCCTGAGCAGATACAATCGGCAGAACAGAAGAAACGAATTCTTCCGACAATAGAGCTTTTGCAAACTTTTACCAAAAATTACCCCTGCTATGAATGTAGTACTGAATTTTAAGTTCGAAATTCACAACATGAATAATATATCATTCATATATTAAATTAAACCTTTGGTTTGAAATTGAAAGAAAAAATATCAAAGATCGGTCTCGGTCTCGTAAAAAAGCAACTTGAAAAGTAAAACTAATGAAGAATGTACTGCCTGATTGTGATTAAATTTGCCATATCGCTTTCCCAACGGGTGCACAATACAATCATTCCTCGCCGTGAATTAACACTGAAAAAAAAAAAAAGGAATGGTGACGATGATGGTGACGGCAATGGTGGTGGTAAAAATTATAATAAAAGTGATATTTTAACCACCATCGTACATGCTCGCTCGAGAACTCATCGTCAGGAGTGTTCTTTAAACCTATTCGCAAGTGATTTCATTCATTCATTAATATTGGGCTTGGCCAGTTTTTTTCACCAGTTGTTTTACATGCATCAAGGATTTTGCTTTGGTTTTTTGAAGAAGTCCTCCTTTCTTAATGCGTGCATGCAATTGGGAGTTTTTTTCAAATCTCTGACAAGAAAGTCCAATTTCAAGGGATAGTTTTAGATGCACCATGAAGGAAGAAGAAGAGCGATGCGTATTTTAATAGTGTAGTGTAGAATATGATATGATGCGGTATCGCTAAATTACTCCCTTGAAAATTATCTTGCATGTGAATACCGATATTTTATGGCATTCATTTTCATTTTGACATCTTATCCCATATCATATCAAGAGAAAACTGCTCATCTAAATGTCACAGTCACTTTCATAGATCGTTTCATCAGATAACTAACAATTTAAGGGTTTGACAAAGATGACAATATTGAAAGCTCTCATAAGACATGGCATGTCACCACAAATGCATACCAATCAAATCACTGCAAAAGTGATCTGAACTTACTCCACAAACAAACGAGAGGAGTGACATTCACTTACATCTATTACCATTATTGCCAATCAAACTGCTTAGTAGTCATTATCATCATTCATGGGTTTTCCAAAAGCTAATTCTGCAAGCAAATTACAGCGACAATATCCTTATTTATTTTGTTTATTTTATTCTACCAATAAAACAGATTTGTGACCTTCTTTATTGTTAGAGTGCGCTGGTAAATTAAATCATCGCAGCTTGATACAAAATCTTTGTAAATTATCTGTATACATACATATTCCTTGTTTATATACTCCAATTTCATCGATAAAAAAACATTTGCTTTGACAAAAACAGAAATAAAAAATTCAAATTCATTGGTTTCATGTATCATTGTAAAAGAGAAAATCACTTAATCCGTAGCCGCCTTATCACACACATCCCCGTTAACAAAAAAGTTCTTATTTGTATAGTTCATACTGACACGGCACAAACATGCCTTGTTTTACATTTGGCGAATTTGCGATGTGATTGAATTTAAAAGAAAAACCATACGAATTCGAATTGAATTCTAAAATTGGCTTTTACCTAATTTTACCCCTACAACAATGCATTTATAATTTCACGGCAGCACTCAAACAATGTCAATGCTACAAAACAGCCAAAACGAAACTACAATAGAGCAGTAGCGAAAGAATCATCATCGTCATCAAATCATCATTTACCACTCATACAAGCAACTTAAGGGACAAAAAAGCCATGCCATGCAACCCTTTTGATTTGATAACAAGGTCTAAAAGACATTCAGGCCATTTACTCGCCTCGAAGATTTTCGTCAAAAAAAATCATACAATTTTAGAGAAGATAGAAATAGAAATAAGACATACTACGTGTTCGTACTAAAGACACTTATATGACATTGTTACATTTTCAAGCGTAAGTAACACGTGCAAAATTCGAATTCCTCCTTTCTTAATTCGGTTTCTACTAAATGCAATCGTAAGCGTAATTACCACTTACACTTTTTGAAAACTGTTTTTATGACGGTGTAACTGCATCAATAATTGCTACAAAAAAAAACAGAGACAAAAAATGAAGAAGAGCTGCAAACTGCAAACATATTTTTTTTTGTTCCCAGATAAACAATCATGGGATATGTGACAGCACAACAATAATATATGGTTAGAAGTTGGAAGAGCGTAGATAAATAAATAAGTATCTATGTCCATATAACATTGTACTTTATTGTATTGTCATACTTAATACTTAAGTACTTCATATAAATGGTAATGTGCGTGATAAGGGACGATTCGGCTTCCCAAAGAAAGAGAAAAAAAATATCATCGAGCTACTAATGATGATCTTGCAATTTATGTCGGATATGGTTGAGGAGGTGCACGTAATGACTAATGGCATGTCTTCAACTGTGGTTAAGCTAAATGTTTAGAAGAAGAAGAGAAGACAGTACACCTTCAATTAGTGCTTATGAATAAGGGCACTGGCTATAATGAAAAGCGAAGTTGGACAAAGTTAAATGTGTTTGCAAGGCTTGTCTATTTGGAGATGCACATGTATAGTACAGTAGTTAAATGTTCGACTTATACTACCAGACTAACTGTCGCAAATAATTAAGTTGAACGCATTGCCCATTGCCCCGTAATGCTTCCTGTTACAATATGGAAGTTACAATTCTTAATTTAAAAATTGCTATTAAATATTTATTGGATAGCTTATGATGGCTTACTTACGCTCTGACTTATGAAAAAATAATAGAGCAGTGAAAGTAATTACAGAGTTAATATGCTTGGATTATTCTTGTCACTTTCAACATTGATGTATTACTGGGATGATGGATGGGAATGGCAAATTTATTTTTGTTCCCAGATTACGTTCATTTGTAGACAACAAAAACAAAATGGGGATGTAATAATAAGTAGGAATGAATTGTCACAAGGAAAATGATGTGATTGACCTAATTATGATTATGTGAGTTGATTTCATTAGGTAGGTAGCAAAATTAGGTAATGACAACAAAACAATTTTACTGGTTCAATTTACTCCATATATGGATACTAATACTACATTATTAATTTACACATGAATTTATTTTGCAAGTGCGCTTGACGGAAGGCAAGGCGGCAGGCAAATTGGCAAATATTATTTCTTAAAGTATGTCTTGAAACAAGGCATTGTTTTAAATAAATTGCTTTCCTGATAACGGTTTCCTTAAAAATAGAAATTTAATGCAAATCCACCCTCTCCTAAACCTGCTTAGCTTGTCCAATGTACACAATCTGCAAATTCAAACAATCAACTTGAAAGATTTCGTCCTATAGTAAATATCCAACTGATCTAAATAGATTCCACGAATTTTTGACAGAACATTTTCGTGGTTTAATCATCATCATCATTATCATCAGCTACTGTATTGTTGTGTTAACATTGTTAACACAAATTGCGACATCGCAAATCTCAATCCCAATCTCATACAAAGTCCCTCCTCAGCAGCACCACCACCAACATCATTTATCTCTCGGTTTGGTCTTGAACCAACCATGTATATTTATTGTTATTAAATGTTGTATTGTTGTCAAAAATAATAACAATGGAGCAGGTTTAATGCACAGCCCATTCAGAAACTCAAATATATGCTTATTCATCACTGTCATCACAGTCTATATATATATAATAATAATAGTTCACTTAAATATCAACGCATAATGCATATTATAGTCTCTCATCATCTTTCGCAAAATCAGATTTGTCATTTAATAAATCTTGCTCTGGGGCTTTCATTCTTCATTCAACGAAAAAAATGGAAACCAAGCCAAGTCAACCCAGCCATGCATGCTACTTATAATAATAATAAAAACTCATTCAGTCATACACAAAGGCAAGCCTAAATATGACAATTTGATTTTGATTACGCAACACGCATAATACTATAAATTACCTGTTCAAATGCGTAATAGTCATGTTGTGTTGTTCAAAATTGGAGATAAGCTATTTTCTAAGGGATGTATACATTTTTGAGTATGTAATTGCTCAAAAAGCAAATTAATACAATATAGATGAATATGAGTTAGTTATAACTTCTAACATGACTTTAAACACACCTTGTTGTGCTGTGGTCACCGTTAATTGTATGTCTAAATCTAATTCAATCTGAATCTAAAACAGTTTGGGAGCGATACATATTTCGCCAGACCAGTCACCAACCGTCACCGCACCACTAGGACCACTTTTTCGTCATAATCATATTCATAAATTCATAACAATATTCAATTCTATGCTTTCATTGTTGTAACAAAAGTGAAAATTTAATGATTGAAAGGGACAAGTGAGAAATGCGAACATGTACGACATGTTCTTCACAAATCATTATTAATTATGCATGAGACTGTTGACTGTCCACCGCTTTTGCTAATCCTCACTCAAGCCTTTTGACAACAACGCAGCGGATTCATTCTTGATTGAATTGATTCCTTTTTTGTCGGTTTAGATGCAATATTTAAATGTAAATTGTAAACTGCAGTAGCACAAATATGTCATGCTTGTTATCATTTCACAATTCACATACTAAATATTTCAAATATTTCATCCAATTGTTGACATTTACATGTGCATATGTATTTATATGTCAGGCATTTATAACTCGATTTTAATAAGCTCCCTTCCATCCCCATTTTCAACTTTTTGAAAAATTGGTACAGATAAATATGAATTGAATTGACTTGAATTAGATTTTTTTTGTATGCATTGATGATATTTTTACTGACATGGCTGGCGACTTACCTGTGAATTATGTGGAATTTATTTTTTTACGTATTTTATCACGTAAATACTTGACACATTACTTGGACTAAAAGGATGTGGTTATTTCATGAATTGAATTGAAATAGACAGAAGGATTGATTGTTCCTTTTTATTCATGTCTAGTTAAATCTTCCGTTACATTTAAAGATAAATGGGAAGAGACAAATCAGCCCTTTACGAGTACAATTAACTTTCATGCTCTAATGACTGGAGTGTACGTGAGTCCTCGGATGTATTTTGGCTGAATTTTATGGCTCATTTTGAAGAATAATATCATTTCTTTGTTCTGATTTTCAATATTCAAAGACTACCAAGAGGAGGATAATAGAACTTTCACTGGCTATTGTCAGTATTTTTGTTCGTCGTATATTTCATTTCACATTGTCATTGTGCAGCTCTCCTCATTATTATCACATCATGATTGATTGCTGGCTTGTTGAACTTAAGTGTTGCCAAATATATTTCATTTGCTAACGAGTCCAAGTGGGATTATTGACCAACCATTTTAAAAATGAAATTTGGAAATATGAGCATCTTCTACCGTCATCATAAATGTTGTACTTAATTACGAATTTACGAGCGTGGAGATGATGATGATTATTATTACTTAATGGTGCTGGTGAGCACTGACTACTTGTGAGTACTCTTATTTAACTTCGTGTTGGTAATTAACCAACGGTTTTGTAAATTTTGATAAAACTTTATAAGTACCAGATTAAAATAAGATAATTGCGATTGCACCTTTTAATGGATTTCCCAACTATAAAGGACATTTTATCTGCTTCAAATTTTAATGCTCATTTCCTGTACCAAAACTTTTGTGGTGGTAAAGTCATTCATCAGACGCCAGACTGCGTTAAAAGGCAACTGCTTGCTTATCATTTCTGAAACAATGAACGCTAACAATAGCAATCAGCGCATTCTCATCCTACATAAACCATCAAGTGAAAAAAGATGAGTTGAGTTGAAGAATGGCTGAAAATTTTATGAAGAAGAGCCAAAGATGCTTTGAATATGAAGGATTGCAATCAAAATATTATTATTCACTTGCGATGGTCTTTTATCTGCTGATGAATCCTTTTTATATATATGAAAATAATTTTGTTTCTAAAAAAATAGAATTGTTTTTGGATTTGAAATTGTATTTTATGATTTAAAACCGATAATACATAATTTGTTGACGGTTTAATCCTAAATCTTTGGCAAGAGCCAGAAGAACCTACTTAAATCGTAACAGCAGCGACTTTTGATACCACAACAAATTAGCAACATTTCCTTTTCGCCCCATTACCAAATCTAATTGCAGGAGATAATGATAAATCGTAATTTTTGCAGCGATTTTAGATAAATATCAAATCAATCTTCTCTGCATCCTGTATAATTTTTTTGCAGGGTTCAAATAAAAAACTAAAATAAGCAGTGGTAGTCTCCTCCGCCCCAATCCAATTATAAAAGTTATACGGAGGAACTTTTGCTTATGCTCATCATATATCCCATCAGTCTTGTCTAGAGAGAGATACTTTAAAATTTCAAGCAAAAAAAATTAATTGCCTACTTTAATTACCCTCACGTCAGCAGTCAAGGTCATTTATACTTATCTCCTCGACTTATAATGGGCATGATCCTTTACAATCTGTTTAGAAGTTTAGTTTAAAAAGACGAAGGATGAATAAATTAAGGTAGACCGAATTTTGTTTACTTTTCTAACAATTTTTGGAAATTATTAAATAATGAAACAAACGCTGAGCTCTCCTGAGCTGGCGTCCCTCTGCAAACCGTTCATCTTACGAAACAAAATAAAATGGAAAGTGGATCTACATTTCCTACTTGGAAGGAATTTGTTAATTTTATTTTCTTAGGTGTGAAGATGCAACTACCATTCCATTGTTAGAGATGACATTGCAGCAAGCGTCCATTTGCACTAATTTATAATTCTGGTTTAAAATGTAATGTCCACTAACATCTTGAATCATGAAATAGACCTAATACAAGAACTGTGTTATTTCCATTAATCATGAGTAAATTTACTCGAATCAGTATGCTTATATATGCCTCGTGTAGGTATATCATGTTTCATGTTCCCAAAATTTCCTTTCAAGGAAATCTTGAAACAAGGCATAAAAATGTAAACTACTGAATTACTCTGATCCGACATTACATTAATTTAATATGAGCTGCAGACACTTCTGCATTTCTTTACTGATCTCATTTTAGTTCGTTCCTTCAGTTTTAGTACATACATAATCATATAGCGTTTCGTTTTCAAAGAATAAAAATAAAACCTGGCAAGGAGAATTTAAGTGTGAAGTTCAAGCATACAGACAGACAGATTCATACCACGAATGTTAATTGTTTCTCATTGTTTCAGAGGAGTGGGATGATGAGCTTAGGGATTTTTTATTGCTGACGGGGTTCACGTACTCTAAATTTAAGTCTTAAGTTTTAAACCTTTTACTGGGAGCAGAACGCTAAATTTACTTATAAATGCATGGCGCTACTAGTGCGTGCGTAAAGGTTAAGGTTACGCTTGTGATCTTTGTTTATTTAGAGATGTGATGCATATGTACCTACACATCATGAAGTGGAGTTGTATTTTTCTTAGAAAAAAACAACAACGATTAAGCTCATTTAATTGTAAAAGAATGAAAGGGGTAAAAAACGACAAGGCATGCTGCATTCATGATTCAAGCATGTATGAATGCGCTATACCGCTATCCCAATTTAGGGCACAAGGTGAAATATAGAACTCGGGCTAGACAAACTTGGCATTCACTGGATCTTGATAGTTTCCCTTAAAAGCTTTATTTTTTTAACACTTACTTCTTTCCTTATGTGCATACAAACTTAATGAACTCATTTTTCTTTGTGCGATATCTTCTATCTTCTACGGCTATGATTTTGTAACAATTAACGAATTAAATAACGGGAGTTTCATTCACCTTCAAGCAAAGCTAGAAAAATCTGGTACAGTACGCCGTAGATAGGGCCATAAAAACTTGATTGCATGACCTACTCATTAATAGTAATGATTTTAGCAGAGGACATACATGACAATTTAAATGGCGCGGCTATAGCAGTTACCTGTAATAGTCGCGTCTAACAATAGGCCATAATAATAAATGTAATGTCGTGTTATAACATCCCTCTGATTGCAAACCAAAATAGTTACATACCTCAATAACCCTAATTGCGATGAATTATAATTTACAACTGTAAAATTTGTTAATTGCAGTATGGCGGTGCGGGATTCCCACATCTGAGCAGAATATTCCCTCCAATCTCCTCCTCCAGCTCTACCAGCTCGTCGACAGACTCAGATATCCAGGTTTCCGGCAAATACCGTTTTCATAGGAGATGGTGTGCTTGTGTGTGCATAGCCGTTGTGTTCGTTGGGCTGGGAGCGGCAGCAGGCATTTATTTTGGATGTAAGGAAGTCAATTCGTTTGTCATAATAGCCAATTCCTCTAACGAATTCATTTAATATGATTCTTAAAATGTTTATGGCATTTATAAACCCTTACAGATCAGTTCCTGACGCTGACACCACCAATGGAACAACTGTACAGAGGCTCGTTCACAGTGAAGAGTGGAGATATCTACACCCCCAGTTTATCCAATTCAGAGACCTTAGAATTTAAAGAAAAATCTACGAAATACAAAGGGATAATTGATTCATTGTACTCCCAAAGTCTTGTAAAGAATGCATTTTTAGGGTCGGAAATTCTGGCGTTTGATGGGTGAGTTGGGTGTAATAATAATAATGAGCGCAATTTGCGAGAGATGGAATGATCATGATTTCCTCCAATTGAATTATCTGATTGGATATGCTTTAATAATAATTTTATAGAGCTGTGAATGGTCCCCTCAGCGTTTTCTTCAATGTCCACGTGGACACCCACAGGATACGAGTGGATGCCGGCGACCTATTCATAATCCTTGCGGATACCTTGAGGAGCACGAATGGAGCTCTGAATCATAGCATTGTTATCGATCAAGACTCTTTGGAAATTCAAGGTTAGATTAGATAGATTTACAAATTGCTGAAATCCTATAAATGTATAAGTATAGATAATGTCAATTTGCTACAAAATTAAATTAATCCAAATCCAATATTCAACCGTGTCCTCCTTATCCTTTTCAGAGCGTAGCGTGGCCTTCCTGTACCTTCCCTCCACGGAACGAAACTATGTAGTGATCGGAGATAAGGATGAGAGCGATAATTCCTACGATGAGGAAACGAATGATCGGCCAGACGCCAGTACCACAAGATCCATGTCTTCATCCTCCTCATCCTCCTCGTCAACCACAACTCGACGAGGTCCCAAGCATGACACTGGTGTCACTGGAGAAAAAGGGCAGAACAATGGCCATGGTTCAGGCTGGGGTAATCGGGATCGCGACAACGGGCCAACTCCAAGAGCAACTTCATCCTCAGCTCCTCCATCATTATCGCCGCACTCACCTCGAACCAAATCGAAACAACATGATTATGACAGCCGAAACAATGATGACCTTGTGGACAGTAGCAGCGAGAACAATAGCCAGACCAAAGTTGTCACAAGTAAAACCATCTCATCCTCATCTTCCGATGGTGATCAGTGCGTGCCAATGAATGTGGATTTTTGCGTTAATATCACCGGAGCATCTAAGCAAAACGTCATGGATGAGTTGACGCTATTACAACTTGCCACCGTTGTGGATTCCCAATGCTACCCATTTGCAGCCCATTTCTTATGCTCTTGGGGGATTGCATGTAAGAAGGATGAGCTAATAGACCGTGATGGACGACCAATGCAAATATGCAAAGATTATTGTGATGAATTCATGACAAACTGTGGGCATAAGTTGAGTGGGAATATTAAGGAGAAGATTAAATGTGGAGGGGAGTGGAAGGGACCGAATACCTGCATAACGAAACCCGGATGTGTGGCCGACCTGTATAATGCTGGGCAAAAGAGGAGGATATGTGATGGGGTATGGATGTGGATATGTCTGGCTAGCATTTATACTTTAGGTTTAAAATAAAATTGTGATCTAATCCTTGCATTTTCAACATCGTAGGTCATGGACTGCATCGATTTTTCGGACGAATTACATTGTCCATATGTAAGGAATATTTATATTTATAATATGTTGTATACTAATTCATGTGACTAATTAAATATTTATTTGTACTTGATTTAGTGTCCTCCCGGGAACTTTCACTGTGGAGCAGGTCGTGAATGTATCCCACCAGAGAAGAAATGTAAGAAAATCAAAAACTACCAACCTGAAAAAATATATTAGATTCATTATATTGTTTACTAATGACTTCGAATATAATTTTTAGGCGATGGACAAGTTGATTGTCCTAACGGCAGCGACGAAAAAGCGTGCTGTAAGTCAATAATAAATAACCGACTCTCTCCCTTTTTTTACAAAATTTTAACCACACATTTCATTTTCAATTACAAAGTATGCTCTACTACATAACATGTAATATGACTTACTCATAAATTTCCTTTTATTTTTCAGTAACCCTTGCGCCAAGTCAAGAAGCTGCTGGTTACGTACATCAATATTTCAATGAAGGGTATCTCTTCGTGCATGACCAGGTAAGGAATCTATACGCTATACAACTAGTATGAAATTTGATTAAGCTAAGCAAACTTGCCATAATAATGTTGTCACCACAGGCGTGCAGTTTTTCCCTGTTTGCATCTTGAACATAATCTTGTTCAGTGAGCAAACATTTGCATTTACATTGCCAGATTAGCTGAAAAAAGAAACTGTGGGAATAAATTCGACTGATTGACAAAATATGCTTCCTAATTTTTTCAGGGCCGGCTGGGGAAACTCTGTGTAGAGCGGAATGAATCATCAACCAATTCGTTATGGGAGCCAGAATCCCAACTTTTACTTGACAACATTGGCTCCTCTGCCTGTGAGCTGTTGGGTTTCCGCAAAGTGGCATTTGTTCGCATCCAACCAGATACGGAGGCACCCCCAGACTCAAGTGAAAGGGGGAATGATGGCAACTATGTCCGTATACAGGAGCCTGGTTCCTCCTCCGAAGTTACCTTTAGTGCAGGCTCGTGCCCTACACGAAAGGTGCTCTATGTTGGGTGCAATCATTTGGGTATGACATGACATTTCACCACTTCCTCGATAATAATTAAAAATTTGAGATTGTAAAGATCGTAATCCAAATGCGTAACTAATTTCTACACCTTGGCAGAATGTGGTCAACGACCCTCCCACCAACGAGTGAGCAAAGGCGTGGCTTATCACGGTGATGTAAGGATCCAACATAAAATATTAATTCCTATGAATAATTTAAACATTCGAGTTTAACAGGCGAGCAAGAACTTTCTAATGGAATTTTTAACGGTTATATTACAGTGGCCATGGCATGCTGGTCTACTAAAGGATGGTCAACATGTGTGTGACGCCACCTTGGTCACCTCTCAATGGCTCATTACATCAGATCAATGTTTTACAGGACAGCAGAAGGCAAGATGGACGGTGCACTTTGGACGCGTTCGAATGTCCACCACTTCCCCCTGGCAGCAGGAAAGAAGGGTTGTTGGAATGGTCAAGTCTCCACTGGGAGATAACCTAGTGCTTATCAAAATGGCTTCACCAGTTATCTTTTCAGATTTTGCAAGACATGTTTGCCTGCCCGATGAGCCCGACGGTAGGACAGGAGTCAGTCTCCCATCTTGGGACAAGGAAAATGCGAAATGCGTCAGACTGGGATGGAGCAAAGGGGGTAAAATAATTTATACTTTATTTTATTTTAATAAAACAATATACCTATCAGCTTCCCCTAACTAAACACTAACAAGCTTTACAAAATCTTTTTCAGATGAACTGATGGAGACCGCAATGCATCAGCTCAGCCCCGATTCTTGCCATAGTTCAAGCCAGAACGAATCCAGAGTGCTGCCCTTATGCTTTGAAAATGATCCACCAGGAAGAGATTGCTTGAAGGAGGTGAAGATATTCCCAGGAGGGCCAATATTCTGCCAAAATGATGAAACCAAGGAATGGGCTTTGGCTGGCATCTCCACCGCCTCATCTAGACCAAAATGTGGTATCGAGAAATTCAAAATCTCGTCCATAGCCAGTAGCACGGAATGGATATTGAAAACCATCGAAGCATTATCGAACACGTCGTAATTCAGTTTTTCTTTTTAATTTAAAATCATAGTGAATAGTAAATATTGTACAATTTCCTTCTTGTATTTTGCAACTGTGGAGGGGTTAATGGAATTATTTTATACATAATAGACTTGTTTTATAAAATGTTACTAAAATATATACGAACCTTACTCGATATTTTTAATTCAGTCTTATCGTTAGATTTTGTGGGGTAATGGGAGATGTACTTATAATGCAGAGGAGTAAAAAGTAAAAAATGTTACCATTTTGATAATTACCGTTGTTTGTAATATAGATAATTTTAGTTGTATAAAAAGACAAAATTATCTGTAGTGATAATTATAATTAGGTAATTAACTGAGAATGGGGAGACTTGAAAAATACCATTTCATTAAAATGTCTGTCTTTGCTGTATGTGTGAATGTGGAATGTGGATCCTGTCAATATAAACTGTACATATACAAGCACGAGTATGCTAGAATATAATTTAGATTTTATGTAATTAACTATTCTCTGTCTCTGTGTTTGATAGACAATAATATAATTGTACATGGTAAGGTTCTCTGAGATTGAATATGTCTATCCAACATAACAGTTTTACTTTCGGACAAATGTTGTCATAATCTCAATAGCCAAATCTTGGATATAATGCAAAACTACCTTTAGATAATAAGAATAGAAATATGTATTGTAAAACATGTAAATAGGAATAAGAATGACAAACAGTTAAGTTGTATGTTTTTTACTCAGAATTAGTGCGAATCATAAAAAATTGTAGAAAGAGGACATGAACCAACCGTATTAAATAAAAATGTTCCTGATTGACTGATAATCTGAAATGTAGTTAAAGGGTCCCCTTTTTTACTTTACTAACTCATCATCATCAGTATTGCGTCATCCTGTAAACTGTAAACAAGCGCAGATTATATAACTTTTAATTTTCAGAGAAACGGCCCATGGTCCTCTACTTTCCGTTAGAACCATTTTGTTTGAGACAAACATGAACTTTTTACTATGTTCCTCTTCTCCCAACAAGTTTCTGTTCTGCTCTGGTCCATGAAATTTGTTTGATTCACATGTAAAGCTCTCACAATAATTTACAAGGATGGGAGAAAAAATCTCGCTGTACTTTTTTCTCTTCCTAATTTGTCATTTCAACCGAAAAATCCTTTCCACAGCAGTTCCAACTTTCACTATGTACTTTTTCTACAGAAAAAAAGTTTCCAGGAAAGTAAAGTTCTGTCTCCGCCTCTACACGCTAGCTTAGGTATATCGTTTTTCTTTTGCTTCATCATGATATGATCACGACTTATATGACCAATGTAGTTACGTAAGAGTGAAATGACAAGATGATCATCTTTGTCAGAGAAGAATCGGAAATGCAAAAGGAAAAATGAGACGGAGCAGAACAATTAACGGTAATTGAAGACATTATAATTTATCAATCCCAACCACAACGACAAATATCTTCAGCTAAAATCTACAAATCTCATCTTACTCCAGACTCCAGAAAATTCATTCCAGGATGGGATTGAAATTGTTGAAAAGCACGTTCACGTTCATCATATTTATAAAATCAAGTTTATCATTTAATCATATCAAATTTGTCTGGAACAGACTTGTCTTGTCTTTGTATTTAATTTTTGTTTTAGAATTGAACAAGTTCATTTGTCGGACAAGGGAATCATCATTTCATATCATATCAGAATAGATGATTTCGTTTAAATTGTTTTTTAATGTCCAACCAAAACATTTACCACCAAAGCATAATGAACATCATTTCAGGAGAGGAATGAAACCGGAGACCTAAATGCACCAATAATCAGATAAGACATTTACCATGTTTTACATAACATTATTCCCATTATTCAAGGGATCTCGGTTCGGATCGGACGGATCCCTTTCAAAACAATCAAAGGACAAAGAACCAGCTTTGTCCTAGCTTAATTCACCATAATGGAGCAAGCAATCCAGAAATATCACGCACACACAAACATAGTTAAACAAAATCATCATTCAAAAACAATCCCTTTCATGAAATCAGGATGATGAGATGAAAGGCCATGAAATCGAGAGTCCTTTGATAAATTTTCACGAGAATCTTTTTGTACACTTGTCCTATCTTCATTCAACCCTTCCATTCCTTTGTCCCTTGTTTGTAGATCAACTATGTACATACCCAAACTAAAGAAGTGGAGACGGGAGATCATGAAATGGTTTGAATATATCTATTTGGAAAGTTTAGTTTTCACTACTTTGAATATCATATAAGGTATTAAGGAAGGAGCATTTAGGATTTTGTCTGCCTAACTAAAAGTTAGTTGAACTTGCTCAGCAAATTAGGGATCCAGTTTACAGTTTATGGTCTCATCATCCTCATACAAGCTTGTTTACTTCTCCCAAAAGGAGTGAGTTTTCCTCTGCTTTTGAATGAATGTTTGATCCCTAATCTCTTTTTCGGGGGCTTTGGTTTGGTTAGAGTAGGATTTGATGATGTTGTCGCTTTTGCCCTTTTCTTCCCAACAATCTCTCACTCACTCCCAGCCTTGTTCTGTTCCCATTCACAGGCAACTAACCAGAAAATTGGATAATTGCTTCTGGGTGACACTAATAGCTAAAGATAAGTTTAGCCAGAGCCAGAGAGCCAGACTCTTTTTGATCCTTTTGAGTCGGGTTCTCGTTTATGAACAAGGGACAGACTTTCCCTTCAGTTTAGAATTCAGCTTTGGATGTACTTTCTCCGTAAATGCAAACTTTTAAAGTTTTACCTCCCAAGCTTTGCTTTCTCTTTGAAACCGCTGCCGTTGTAGTTAGAAATGGTAGGGAATTTAGAATTTCTTCATTATGAGCTGTTTAGTAGACAGAAAAACTTGAATGGAATTTGAAACAAATTTTTAGAAATGAATCAAAGGAAAAGTTGCATGAAACTTGAGAATATCCAGAGAAATATTCCTTTCAAATTAGGTTTGAATTTTGGCATTTTATTTACAATTTACGATCCTTTACCGGCTTCTATAATGAATCGCCATACGTTAATTTAATAGTAAGCATGGATTATTGTAACAAGCGTTTTTTTTGGCATGATCTCAACTAAACATGTATTCTCGTAAACAATTCTAGTCTAGCCCAAGCATTGCTGAAGCAATCCATAAAGTCATCCGTGCCCTCTCCCATCCAATCATACCTGTCTCAATTAATTATCCCTATCAAACTCCCCACTCATAACTGTCTCTTTCATGTCTTTTATATTTTTTATTAAAGTATTTATATTGATGATTTCAGAGTGTAGTTAGCCATTATTGTGTAATTTTATAAGGAAAATGAACAAGACATGCACTAACATATTTCCCCTAAATTATATTACCTATCCTATTCTACATTACATGTTGATGATACGTGAGTTAATTGGTGCTACTGGTTTGGTCGTGCAGTAATGAAAGAGTTGAACTCATATCATGAGTAATTATATTTTGTCAAGAAAAATATACCTGAAATATGATATTACACATGAATGGGCACGACTCTTATTACTCTAAATAACAAAATTGGTATTGGATATTAATGGTCTGTATTTCTCATGTCATAAAATACATAATTTTTAATTTGCTTGAGCTCTTAATATTTAATTTATGATTTTTTTAGGGCCAGGCTATAAACGAAAAGAAACAAAAACATGGTCGTGAACTGAAATTCTATTCTCCAACTTTTACTCGAATAAGTTACTTTTATTTCAAGAAATTATCCAGTCACAATTTGCATGATAATAATTTTCCTCTGTCTCATTGAATTTAGCTGGGACTTCCTTGGAGCCCGTTACATTTCAATACAAACGAGTAACGATTCATTTTCCAGATACTAATTAACATAAAACCTACGCTCCAAAATGAAACATCAAAAAACTTAAGGAACCCCCACGGTTATCAGCACACATCCAAAACCAAATGTACACAGTACGACTTATTACGACATAACTGTTTTATTACCTGCTGTATGGGAAAAGCGCATTTCTGGATTGGATTGGATCTTCTTTTAAATTTATTGCGTATCAAATGGGCATAGCCAGAGAAATTCATAAAGCTGCGAGAAGGATCTTATCATATCATCATCATATCATCCTACAGCTTTCCCATACCTACTTACTACATAGTAGCTCGGTTTTTTGATTTTGGTTTACCTTACCTCCCTGTGCGATCCCAGCCTCCCATACCTCGGGGCCTGGCTTTGGTTTCACCTG
This sequence comes from Pseudosinella alba, assembly GCA_034700485.1. Lineage (NCBI taxonomy): Eukaryota > Metazoa > Arthropoda > Collembola > Entomobryomorpha > Entomobryidae > Pseudosinella > Pseudosinella alba. The sequence continues at coordinate 27,345 of JAQIXQ010000126.1, read as the reverse complement.
ACGTTTAAGAGCACAAACCCTGTAATTAGTATAATGCACGGCTCTTAACACCTTGCCATATTATTGATTAATACTACATGGTATATCCCTTCGTGTTATTTTTAATGGGCATATACATTTTCTCGAGATTCACATTACATTAGCTATATTACCATTGGCTATCTATCTATCTACTTGATTGTTGCAATTATTGCTTCTGTAGCTTCTGTAGAGCTACTTGCTTTTTGGAGGAAAGCCATCCCAATCATAAGCTCTAGGGAATATGTGTAGCTTCTCATGTGGATGTGACAGATTTACTCTTTTTATATATGATTATGATTATGTAAGATATTGTTTTATCGAAGCTGCTTTTTATATTATAATATCCACCAATTTCAACTGAGAAACAGGGAAGATTTTCATGATATTCCATAATTTCATCCCCTGCTGCTGTACATTACTTTTGCTACCGAAACAGCAGCCCTTGCTCACTAAACTGATGCCAGAGATTTCCTCCAGCAAGCCAAAAGCCATGTCTGAGCCACACACACAGCCATGTTTGACATAAATCTTCCCGTGCAGTTCGCTTGTTTGCTCCTGTGCAGTTATACCTTCAGACCTCTCCTTCGCTCGTCCTTATCAATTATAAAACAATGCTCAGCTCATCTTTCCTTTTTTAATATAAAGCACATAAAACAATGTACACCTTAGAGCCATTTTCACCGTTCAACTCCAAGTCCAACCCGAAACAACGTAATAATTTAAGGATGTGTGTAATTCGATTAATCTGTATGCATTATATTCATATTCATATTCCGATATGATATGATGGGGATGAAAATTTGAATGCGTATATTATTGCAGCTGTAAGTCAAAATGATTGCTAGGAGTCTGCTATGAATTATGATATCAAAAAAGAAAGCGTGACAAGCCAAGTACATCCACTCTCATCGAGATCGGGAGAGAAAAAATATGTGGACATCAGTCCTGCATATTGCATATAGCTTCTTTCCAAATCCAAACTCGCTTCATTTCATATTACATATTTTATGATGTGATATGACTATAATCGTTCTTCTTCTACTGGGCAGAGATTATCTAATGAAAGGTAATTGGGAACTAATCCAAGAAAAATGGTGCACATTATCCACTCTTTACATTCTGCCATGAACATACATAAATATGAAAATGTACGAGCGCCATTTGAATGTGGACTGGATTTCTTTATATTAATGTATACCTTTAATAATAATAACAACAACATTGATTATCTAATAACTCTCTGTAGCCTGATCCGTTTTGATACCTTATAATTATCATCGTGTAAAAGATGGATCATTGAAGAAAGTTACTTTTATGAAAAATAAGAAGTGTTCGGGATAGTATGCTCGAACAGAATGAGATACAAGTCAGGTCAGACAGAAGCTAATATGCTACTGATACGATGCATTAAAACTACGTGAAAAAAGGAGATTAAAAAATCAACATGTTTCTTACCGTTTTCTCTGCTGAGATGATATAGCAGTGGCTAATCAAATTAAAAGCATAATATGCATATCTAAACTAAAGAGAGTATTTTTTACTATAAAGTGGAGCCAAGAAATCCCTTTTGACATCAATTTTCATGTCAATATATTTTTGAGAAAGATTGAATTATCTCTGTCTGAACTCAAGTTAGGTTTCTTTTCCCTCCTGCTCAGGAGGATTTTCATCCAGTTTTTCATTCACCCTCGACATGGCCACTGTGTGGTCCGGTCCGATCTGAAGCATTTATTAGAACAAGAATGAGAACATGCTTACATAACTAGGTACACATAATTCATATTTACAATGAAATGAACTGCCTCTTCGGAGGAATCAAGTGCGGATTACCAGAATCTAACGGGTTATCCTTTCTAATATATGTAAATGTGGATGGTGAAAAGACAATTTATGGGAGTAATCTAATGCAGTGGCATGGCGGAATGCGAGACTATGATTATTATATATTTTGGGATCATGTGCATAAATAATTCCTGACTTCATGCATATAGGTATTAGGTGTACATGATCCACTCTATGTTTACCAAATTATTATTACAGAGCAATTAAAGGCCATATCATATCTAACATACGTGAATCATTTTACTATTTTGCGGTGGAGAGTTTTTTATTTGGAGTGAACTGAAGCTGTTTGTTTATACCTCATTTATACTTTAGGGTTGGTTGGGGTTGTCTCTTGTTTGGTGCCATGTCATGGAATGCATATAAGAACCAAAAATGGGTTTAAAAAATTCAGTTCTGACGATGATCTAATAATGATGTGGCCTAACCCCGCGTTAATTCATGACAACGTTCCAATCCGATGTATTTACTCCTGTAAGTAAACAAGCGGAGTCTAATGAATCAGCGCAGATGAAGTCGGGCGGGCAAAGTCTCTGGCTGGGAGAAGTTCTTGGAGAGAGCAAGTGAAAGAAGAGGAGTGAACATAGGGGAAGGAAACGGTGGTGGTTGCTACTGCAGTGGCAGTGTGCAATCAGAATCAGAATAGAATCCTTGTCCGGCTCCCTGTTAATATATTTGGTTGGGTTCAAGCGTGCCACAGAGGGTAAGTAACTCTGAGCTGAAGTGCGCCATCAATTTCAACCCTCTCTTAAGGGAAAAGTCGAGGATGGGCCTTTAAGGAAAACCGTTCTCTCTGTCTGGAAACAGTTTCAGTGTGATGCATTGGCTGTTGGAGACGAGTTTAGAAGAAATGTGCATGTACTGGTGAAAGTAGTGACAAATTATGTAAGTTAATTCTATACTGGCTGGAATGTTTAGTTTTAGTTTGGTAATTACTTTGAGGAAAATGCTCAGACTGTTTTTCTCAAATCAAAAAATAAAAATAGCGGGTCAAGTGCAAATGTGTTGAAATTGATCAGTTGGAAAACTACCGGGTTTGCTATCTTAAGGATTTATTGGATACATAAGGTGAGTTTTGCTCATTTAGTTTAATAAGCTTGAACATGAAAAGCGACAAAAAATATTTGATTTTCATAACCTGAGCACTTGAAATGAAAAGATTCATAACCGGAGTATTTGAAATGAAAAGATTCAGATGGACGAGTGTTAGCATAAAATACCTCCCCCTCGCAATTTAAATAGAAACAGAAATCCTGCGAATTCGAATGAAAACCAAAATTCATGACGATGATAGCACAGGGAAAAAATATCAAGATATTTAATGTAGATGTACAGGCAAACTATATTACAACTTTATTTCAATTTACATCAAGTTTTAGCCTTGTATCAAGCCTTGTTTGCAGGTCCCCCATCAATTTCAATAAAAACAAGACCTTCATAATGAAAATACGGGTTTGCATAAATCCATACTGATCTGTACTCGGAAACCCACATGGGTTGGTGAAAGTATCATGTTTCCCCAATTTACTTTAACGGTTCCCTTACTTGTTTTCGGATAAGAAATATAATTAATTTAATTAGAGAATTTCTCGGAATAAATATTTATATAACCATTATTATTTTGAATGATTATTTAACTTTATAATTACTTGATTTCCCATGCCCAGGTATTATAATTATTAGACGATTCCAAAGATAAATTCACCAGTTCACAACAACCTATCATATTACAGTCTCGCCGGATCAAAACAATGCACCAGAAAAACCACAACAGCTCCAAACATAACATGTCATTTAAACTCTGAAAATTAATATCATGGAACAAAAGATGACGAAGGGGATCCAGGCTCCATCCCTCCTTTCCTCAACAATGACTGTGTCTGCTCATCTCAGCCACCCTTCCAGTGCCCATCATCACCATCATCAGTCACGACTCCCTTCAACCTCTCACACTGATTGGGATATCAATGACGCAACAGTCCCTTCAGTATCCCAATTTGATAGCTTCCAAGAATGGGCTGATGGCCATTGTCGATATGTCTACAGCCCGGATTGTGAGCAAGCCAAGAGACACACTTCGGGATGGGCCATGAGGAATACAAACAATCATAATGTGCATATCCTGAAAAAGTCTTGTTTGGGTGTTCTGGTCTGTTCCCTGCATTGTAAGTTACCCTGTGGGACAGACCTTCGGTTACGACCTGCAATTTGCGACAAGGCAAGGAAAAAGCAACTGGGGAAAGCATGTCCCAATCCAAGATGCTCCGGATATTTGCAAATGTTACCTTGTAAGGGACATTGTGGCTATCCTGTTACCCATTTTTGGAGACATACTCAGACCGGGATATTTTTTCAGGTAGGGAATAAATGTAAAATTATGATTGTGACAGGAATTTACCAAAATTGGCACATTTTTTCGACAAGTCAGAATGTTCAATGTTTTTTATTGTCTTTATGGTGCAGGCCAAGGGAGTTCATGATCATCCCCAACCGGAAACCAAAAAGTCAGTTGATGTAAGAAAAAAGATATTATCCTCAACACAGACGGGGCTACCTAAGAAAATCAGATTACCAAAGAAAGCTATTTTACAGGTTCGTTGCTTATCCCAAGGAGAAAGTTGAGCATTTATTAAAATCAGAAATTGTCTCATGTTTCCCCTACCCTACCTAATTGATATATATTATGTCATTATATTGCAGGAACAAATCAAGCCAGGCTTAAAAGTTCGGAGAAAGCGCAAAACCCGAAATGAAAAGAAAGCATCCGGAATTTCCTGCCCCTCCTCCTTGAACCCTCCCATGGAGCCATTCACCCTCCAGAAACCCTGCTACCGCTGCAATCAAACCAACTGTACATGTCAATTAGGATCAACCCCAACCATAGGAAAATTGGGAACCGGGGGTGGGGCTGCAACTACACCTTGGTCATTACCACAAGGCTCAGTAATTTCATCCCTAAGTCCTTGGCCTGTTGCATCTTCCTCCAACGCAATCACTCCACCACCTTTGACACATCATCCTCACCACCACCATCACCTTTCCACTTACCATCATCATAATCAAACCAGCACCATTAGTGCTGGCAGTGGCGGTGGCAGCAACAACAGTAGCTACCACCAGCAACCCCCTTCATCAGGCCGTGTTCTCGAGTTTCCCCAGTACTCCGATTCTGTGGCATCTTCCTCAACAGCAGGGTCCTTCCCTAATAAGTTACCTAGCTCGTCAAGCGGTTGTTCCTCATCTTATACATCTGCAGCCTCCGAAGGATTCTTCAAGCCTTCGGATATCTTCCATTTGGATTATTATGACCACGCTTCCCAAGCCAATGCAGGTTGCAGTAACAGTGTTACGGCCAACAATCATCCCCCTTCTTATTACGGTCTGGCGATAGGGAACAACGGTAACAGCAACAACCATCACGCATACCCAGAATATCCTGGCGGTGGTGACAGTTTAATTGCAGATGCAGCGTTGCAGTCCCTATCTGCTGGACCACCATGGTCAATCCAGTCCATACCCTATGCCAATACATATTTGGGTGGTGGGGGTGCCGCCACAGCTGCAGGAAGTGGTGGTGGTGGGGGTGGAGGATGCAATATCCCTAATACGGGAGCGACGGGGACATCATCATCATGTAGCACTGGAGGTTCATCGACGGGGCTGTGGACTCCAAAAACGGGCTCCAATGGAGGAGGTTACTTGAGTTCAATCCCTGGAGACTATCCCAATAATGAATTGTACCCTACCGATTGTTTTAATTATTATATTGATAACACGAATTATTGTTGGCCGCAGCAGCAGTCAGTTTCCAGTCAAGGGTCTTCCACTTTGTATCCGTAATGCATATTATGATATGATCTATGATAATTATACGTGATTTATGAATTAAGAAATTGTCTCATCAAATCAATTTTTGAACCTCATCAAATATAATTTTCAAGTTATAATTTTAAATGACAATAAAGAAAAAAAATGATTTTGATCTTCAACTGAACGTTTTTCATATCTTTAAGTCCTAGTATTACTCGCACAATCGACAAATGCAACTTCAAAATGGATACTCAACATCATTAATTACTGGTTCATCACTTGTAAAAATTTTTTTAAGCCAAGCCGTTCATTTCTTAATCATAATCAGTGAATATTTTTTCCCATTTTATCTTAATTTCATCTCATAGCATGAACTATGAACTGTTTTAACTTAAAATTAGAATTATACAAGGGAATGAGGATGCATATGAGGGACTTATATCTTGGTCTGCTTCCTCCTCCACGCCATGTTTAACCAAGATCTTAGATTCCTCCTAAATCAACATTTCCTCCGCTGGCCCTCCTCAGTCTTTCAAACGGTATCCCTGAGAGCTCTATCGAGCATCCACCAAAGCAGATTTCGAACTCCCCAGCTCATCCCAACGGTTTGTCTTCCCTGCCACTAGAATGCGTTTCGAAACATCTAACATGAAAGCAGCTTCATTGTTGTCTTTGTTGGCTGGTTTGGTACTCTACTTGTACTTCACTCTAACTCTACTACCCAAACCCATGCAATGAAGTCTGATGCTCTTCATAAAAGCTACCTCTATCATCTATCTAAAAGTTTTTTTTCCCTATATCATTCAGTTTCACTCTTCCCTTGCCTTCCCTTGAATAGAAATTGTAGTCAAGCCACAACATATAAAACAGTAAGGCTATGAGCTAGCCGAGGAGCCGAAGGAAAGGGGTAAAATAAGTTCAGATATAAGCTTGTTCTTCATCTTCAACAATCTATTGAAATGCATTATTATGATATGGTTTTATGAAGGCCCAAGTACAGAGATACATCCATCCAGATAGAAAGAATCTCTTCATATACGACGTAAAGTTGCTTTTTTGCTTAAATAAAGGCTTGAGGCAGTTGCGTTCATATAAGCTTGTCCGAGAGTCTGTGTATGCTTTCATGATACGATACGATATGAAATCTGTCTCTCTGGTCTGGCCTGGTGAACAAAGCCTTTTCGTTTCGTGTACGCTCTTTACGAGTGATTCCGAACAGTCGGCAAAGCTGAGAGTCGTGTTGACTGATTGATACACACTGCTTACTTTTCAAAGCCTCAGTATACTTCGGTGCTCCACGATGAACACATCGCTAGAGCTACTACCTGTTGGTTGAGTTATTTTTTTCTCGCGTAATATGTGAACTCTTTTTAACACTGTTTGTTTGAGGTGTTTAAGTTCAATATAATATGTGTCAGTGTTGGTTCATGTGTTTTCATAATTGATCATAATTGGTGATTGACAATGGGTAAAACATTTTTATAATTAATTAAGGCTCGGAGACTATTGCGGCAATGTTATCGCATCTATGTAAAGTCAGGAAATACGAAATAAGATGAAAATAATGATAATGAACATGAAATATGACAAATGTCCAAAGAATTAAAGAAAGTGACATTCATGGAGAAAAAAGTTGGAAATGATCCAGGATTGCTGATTTCTGAAATCTGATAGTATATGGTATGAAATGAGAGCTGGATTAATGCTAATTTGTTAAATTAATGATGAATGAGTGAAATGGAAATGAGTGAGTAAAAGAATCCCCGGTGACATTTAGTAGCAGGATAATCTCTGCAGTTTTCCCTGTTGTTTGTGACGTGATAATGTTGACGTGCTTATGATTGATTATTCATCATCCTTATATGAAATCATGAATGAATGCTTATTATTGTCTTAATTGGATATTAGATTGGATCATTTCTTACGGTAAGTTGACAGGGATTTTTTGTCTTTGATAAATCATCTTAAACGTTAAGACATAATAATACCAGATAATGAGGAGCAATGCAATGTGAATGTGAAATGGCAGCAGAAAGATAAAGTTTTAACAGATCTTGACACATAACTATGTTGATAGAAGCTTTCACTACCTATGAAGAAACCTCTTATGATGAGAATAATGAGACCGGACCACTTTTTTTTTGGAGAATATCCTGTTCAGGATGATTTTTTTCTTGAAATGAAATAAAGTGAGCTGACGTTGTTTCATCAGTTATTAAACTCTAAAGTGTTTCTAGAAGTTCACTCACACTTTTTTTTTGGGAAAGCTTTACATTGTAGTCCAATTCGAGTGTAGCAAATGAATAGACACAGATACAGTTTCACTCTCACTCGATCATCTTCCATGAGAAATTGGCCCATTCTGTTTGCACGCTTGGCTGGAGCCATATAAAGGCATGTCTTATTCTCTTGCTTGGGATAAATATGTACATGCTTGTTCAATAATTGAGAACTTGAATATTAACATGCACATTTTAGTATAAAGTGATAGAATGCAATTGTGAAACCATATTTTTGCAGAGATTTGATTTTTTGAATTCATACAAGGCTATATGGCTATGTTTAAATCCAATCTTTACCAACATCTTCACTTTGCTTATGGCAAGATGCGTTATCTGAATCTATCATCAATTTTTTTGGCATGCGCGTTTTGTTAACGTGCTCTGGTCATAATATTGTTATTAATTTTTTCTGCATTTAAAGTCGAACTATGTAACATGAAGCCTATTAAAGATAAATAGTAATATTCATTCATTGCATTTACTTTAATAGTAGGTACTAGACACATTATTACATGCGATGCGATTTACATTCAATTTGATATGCAACATGGCTATGACTATTAAATGAATAGTTTACGAAAAATCAAATGCAGCTTCAAGATTAATACTTAACATTTGAATTAAATATGTGGAGTGAGTGGGGTACTTTTTGTCGAAGAAGGCGAACTGTAATTTTGGTGACGGCTGAGGATACAGGATACGCTAATGAAATGAAATGAACATAAAATCTATAAAAAATCGATTTTCATGTTCAAGGCGTAAGAAGTGAATGAACGAAGAGCTTTGCAAATGCAAACTGCAAATTTTTTTGCCATATAAGTAGGCAGTAGGTACAGATGCTTGAGGTTGCATTATCACATTTCGTTTGTATAGACCATGTTCAGTGCTAACTTCATGCACTCGATACAAACTCTGTGAATTTTAAAACACTTTTGCTATAAATACTTCTTACTTATTTGGAAGTTATTTATATGGCAAATGGTAAGCAAAGCACTTTGCTTGGCTCGAGTTGCCAGTTTTTCCATTTTTACAAACTTGGCAAAAGCCTTACACTTAACCTAGAAGAACCATAAAGGAGCAATCCATATCACATTAACTAACTATATTTTAGCAATTTTCGTAAGTAGGCATTAGGCATACATGAAGTGTACTTGGCTTGGGCTCCTGAAATATTTAATATCTCCCAAATGAATATCGGACTTGGACAACTTGCCCTTTTACCATAAATCTAACCCCACGTTTGCGTCATTCCATTCCTGGCTGATTAATGATGAACCATTAAAGTGACCAAAAAATTGTCAACCCTTTTTATTGAACCGCTGCGCTGCCTAATGATTGAATACGAATACGATACGATACTTTATATCGGTTTTACATTGTACAACTCGAATTCTATTCTATTCACACGGCTCGTGTGCAACTTTCATTTGTAGCTAATGCATAATATATATTTGGGGGACTGAACAGATAGTGGCCTGCTCTGGCGTCATACAAACCCTCTCCGGAAACATTAATGGATTCTGGCATCGCATCCTCGCTCTTGTTCCCTTTTATATCTCATTACTCTTGAATGGAAGCCCTTTGTCCTTTTATTTGTGAGAAACTCAGAATCTACAATCTACGACGCAGATAGATAGAACGTAGCGGTGTCTGTGTCTGTGTCCATTGTTCAAGATTCATATAAAAGTTTTTTTTTGTCGGGAAATGGATGAGAGATGAGATGAGATGTAGCCATTATTACTCAGCGGCAGGAGCAATATAATTTGGTGATTTATTTTACATACGATTTTACTATAATATTACTCCGGGGTTGCAAATAAATGTGGACTTGGACTGCATAATTTATCCATTTAGATTGCCTTTTTGAAAAATTACGGATCGGATGAACTTAATGAACTTTAAAGGTCTTCCGGCGAGTTTCAGGATGTGTCATGTAAAAGCGTGTCAGCAGCTCAGAATATATAAGAATAAGAAATATAATCGAAGTTACATTTAAGTTGTATGAAAATATGCGACTAATTTCAATTTATTGTTTTCATCCCTACTATCTATAATTTTGTATCCATCTATTGTCTATGGATTTTATAATTTCCGGCATGAAACTGGATCGGAACGGATGCGTACGCATTTCTAAACCAGCCAGACTGTATTTTGATATTGATGTCAATTGCCAATGCGGTTAGTTAACAATGAATGCAAATTGCAAGCAGGCTATTATAAAACCGAGGATCATTAATGACAATTGCACTAGAATTCGATCCGATTCTCTTCGATCGAAAATCAGGGCGAAGCAGATCCCATTTTCTCCGATCGCATTAAGAGAAGAGTGCACTTTTTTGCTCATGTAATTAAATTACTCGGATTGGATTCCGCAAAGTTGCAGCTTTTGTCATTAATTTATGGTAAAAGTTGTGTGTGCGAAGCCCAAATAGGAAAGTTCAAGCTGGTGTGTGTGGATGCATATGGTGTTGGCTTGGCTCTCGGGTGCTGAGCTGACAGAGCTGATTCTCTGCCTGGTCGGCTCTCTCTCCCTTTTTTAACCATATCCAATAATGGTAATAGTAATGATAATGCCATTTCACATCCTGAAGCTAAAATTCAGGAGGAACTCAAAAAGGTAGAATTGTGGAAAATACAGATAAATATTTCACGTAGCTCACGTTCGGAAAGGGCTCGTTCCATTCCATATTACCATTTCGGGCATATCTGGGCCTCCTATCTGGCGTCAGATCGGAAGCAAAAAAAATATCCACACACACGGTCATATATGCACATACCTATATCAGATCCACCTTCCTTTCTACAGAACCAAACCGTGTGATTTGTTATGTGCAAAAAGTATGTGTGGTACTTCACAAGTTCATCTACTCCTCCTCACATCACATCACACTCATAGACACCTCGCATCTGAGATCCCCATCACCAGGTAGTGGATCCTTACCTACCAGTCTAAAATAAGAGGGGGGAGAGTTCCCTCCCTGGTATCAATTATAATTGTCAGTTGCTCCCATTTCCCATAAATTTATAATGGTTTCAATGAACGTGAAGCTATTGGCAAGTACGCGGAGCGAGACTTTCTCCCAGCCTTTGTAGTAAATTGTTGAAGTTAGCAGCGTTCGAGCGTGTGATCCATGAATGTACTTGACTTGGCGGTTTTCACTGTTGTGGATGTGGATGTGGAACAGCCTCAGCCTGAGAAAGGGTTCTCAACATAGATATATAAAAATATTGATCGTGTCCATGTCCTTTCTCCCTCTCCTTCCCTCCCAACCATCTCTACTTTCTCTCTTGTTGAGTCCTTGTATGAGGAGTTTGCTTACATTTCAGGGAGAGAAGAGAAGGGAAAGAGAAAGGAAGCTGAAGGAGATCTCCCTACCCGGGTATATCCTGATGGCCCTGGTCGTAGCCTAGTCCTGTGAAAGCTTCATATTATTATTCGGCGACTAGAGGACTATGACTATGGCTGGGAGCAAAATGCATACACTTATTTTACTACATGGTTCAACTGGGAACCAGGGAGGGAAGAAATTTTACTGACAGCCCAACCAAACCACTACAGTTTAGTACAATATATATGTACCAAGTAGCGATAAAGAATTGCGAAAAGGATTTCTTTCTCTCCACTCATTTCTTTTATTGTAGGCAAAAGCAAGCCCAGCCAGCACAGTTTCACTTCTCTTGTTTGAGAGAGAAAGTGCTTTCTCTTTTCTGACTACGACTACGCAACTATGAAGGCTCCGGCGGTATGTATTGTCCCACACAATGGTTGGCCAAGTGGAGACTGGAGAGAGAGGAGAAAGCTATCATCATCGTCCTCAACATCATCACCATCAACATCATCATTGTGATGGTATTTTCCCTCTCATGAAGAGAAAGATTCTTCTGGAGAGATGGTAATAGTAGAGAAAGATGGTTAAACAAAGGAGTCCTACATTTCTGAGATAGCACAACCATCCACCATCCCATACCACTAGGCAAAAATTTTCTTTTCACTCCACTTTCTCTTGAGAGGGAGGAAGAGGAGAGCGGAGGCAACGTCACATCCCTATCAGTTGAGATGATATAGATAGATACGAATGACCAACCTGGTCCACCAGGCCAGACTTTCACTAAAGTGTGTAAAAAGTTTAAAGTGTAGTAAAAAATTTAGCATGCATTTGTGCTGACTTTGCTTTCGCTTAGATTTTGGTTTGGCCTTCGCTTCTGAATGGTATGGCATGAGTTTGGGGAGAGTATGCACGGAGAAAGTCATACTACTTACATACAATTATTAGATTAGATGGCTACATTTTGTCATCCTAACATACTTAAATTTAGGCATATGCCCTGGTTCTGGTTCTAATAGAAATGTTTCGGAGAAAGCAGGACAAGGGTCTCTAAACTCTAAAGTCCAACCCGAAGACTACCTAGCTATGTGCTCTGTCTGTACATGTTGTAGTAAATGTGTCAACGTATATTATAAAGTTGTAGACATGTACGTATATAAATTCCTAACGTGCACATATAACTCAAAATATAGAAGAACCTTTCTTTCATCCTCCAAACTCCAAACACGCTTGTGATGGGATGGGATGCTGATGCTGCAAGGTTTTTCCTCTATAACAGAGTCACTTATCTTCCTTTTGTTGTTGGAAGGGGAAAGCATGCGCTGCAACTTGCTGCTTTCTTTTACGCTTTCTCCATTCCACCAGCCGTGGTGGTGGTGGTGGCGGTGGTGAAAGGAAGGAAAGTTGAGGAAGTGAAAGCTGTGCTGCTGTATAGTCACATTCACTAGAGAAATAAATATACTTTCCCAGGGAAAATAGCGTACAAGTACCAAATGTTTATCTATTATACTTAGATCCAATCCATACATAGAGAAAGCATACAAATACGAATACGATTGTTGGATGTATATTTTTTATATGATGTAAATATACTTACAATTTGCATAAGACTGGGAATACTACTACTCCTCCAACTCCATACTCCATATAAACTGATATGATAATGGAGAAAGTGAGGAGGGAAGAAGAAGAGTGAAAGAGATTGTTGGGGAAAATGAAAACATGGACCATAATATTATGCCTTTCTCTTCTGCCTTACTTTCTCTCTCTTATTTTTCTCATGCATTTTTAGCTACTCTCTCCTCTGCATACTAACTCTTATTGCATACATACTTCCTCCACAACCCATTTTCATTCCATGTGTGATACTGAACTCAACTGATGTTCTTGTGCCATGAGTTGAGCTTCTGAGTCCCTCAGTCCCTGGATAAAATGGAATGGGAGAGAATGTGAATATATCCATATCCATCTATCTCCCTCCCCTCCGTTATAAGCATGCAAAGCACCTATTTCATTTCTCTCTATCTGCGGAATAGTAGTTCACACGCATTTACTAGAGAGAAAATGTGTGCCAACTAGAGGCAAGCCAAGACTCAAGACAAGTTTTAGACCAGACCAGGACTAGGCTACTAGTATTACTCCACATACTATAAATGCAGCTATTGTAGTAATACTAGTTTTTTTTTCTCCCAGTTAATATTTTTTCTCTCCTTCCTTTCCTCTCCTCGCAAAATTTTTATGACTTCCATTTCCCTTGCATTACAAACAAGGAACTGTTCCAGCTGGCGGATATTTTTCTCTCTGAGAGGAGGACGAGGACACGTACCCGGGTTTGGTTCAATGTACTTCAGTCAGAGTGAAATGGTCGTAGTAGTAGTAGTCGTCGTAGTAAAAAATTCATTTAGGTGGATAAATGCTCACTAAACCTAACTATATGCAATAATACTATACTACATTACCACTACAACGGTTTTTGCTAGTCATATAGCCATGATGTGATTGTCCGTAATAAAATATTGTTACGACCAGGAGGGTGTTATGACATGGAAAAGGCAATAATATGATTCAATAATGATATGTGTGTCTAACTGCTTAACATGATATTTGACACCACCGTTATCGTCCCTCTCGGTCTACTTCTGAAGATTACATAAATACAAGTACCATATAGCTCATATGTATTATATTATTTTACAATGGACTATATGGCCATTTTAACATTTTAAAATTTTCATTGCATGAGAAGAGAAACTAAATTGAAATTTTCCACGCTCAATCCAAATCCAAGTCCAACCCAGCCTATTATTATTACACGGTAAAAAAAAATACATTTGACTAGTACAACAATACGGGACCATCACTCTGACTGTGACTCTTCTCATTTAAAAAGGTTAAACTTTCAAAAAAAAAATATAATTTTTACTGGTCTCCTCTCCCCATCTCCCCGGTCTTGGTGTGAGAAGTTATGAAATGTTTAGGTATGGATGGATTATTAAGTGAAGAGAATTCAACTCCAAATCCAATTCAATAGGGAAGTGGCCATGATATTATACGTGATCGGGAGTGAGATGCACATTGTGTTGGCTATCATCAACCCTCATGATGAGCCCATGATCATGATGAGATGATAGAGAGATGAGATAAGTTTGTAAAAAGAACGCAGAATATAATATAATATGTGCACCACCTCCTTTTAAGGTGTATCGGATCAGGATCAACCTATCACCAAGTCTCACGACTGCAGTCAGGAAATTGCATTTAATGGGAATTATCTCAACTAAATTTAAATATGCAACAGACCTTGCCTAAGAAGATTTTTTATGTCAATAATACAACTAGAGAAAAAATTATATTGCCCTTTTGAGACGTACATGCATATTCCTCTCCACCAATGTTAGTGAGGTAGAATGTAAAATCAAATATCGAAGAATATGTTTGTTGATCAGGCAGAGTTCAATATGGGGCCGGCTTGAGTCAGAAAGAGTCAGAGAGTCTTCTTCTTTGAAGTAAATAAATAAATCACTTTGAAGTAGAAGCAGCGTTCAATATTTTTTCGCCTTACTTCTTAAGATTTTTTTTTTCAAGTTGAATGTACATCGCTTGTTTTTGTTACTTGACGGAACATTACCTGGGATGCATCTCCTCCTGCTCCTCCGGTTGCGTTTCTGAGAGGGACTTCTTTGAATGCAAATGAGGGTGTCGATCGTAAAAAAAATTGAAAAGCTGTGAACGGAGGGGGATGATGGGAGGGATGTGCCTTGTAATAATAATAACTACACCAAGCCAAGCCATGCCAGGAACACAATTGTTACATAATACATTTTTCTTTTCTTCGTATGTGGGTGAGGAGAAGAAGTCCTTTCTTACAAAACTGGATGGGTCGGACTGTGTCAATGAAGGTTCGTTTAGTTAGAAGAACACCAACAACATCCCACCACCAAGACAATGCACAATGCAATATGAAATGCACTTGAAATGAAACATTTTCTCGTGAAGAATAATAATATAATATTGCTATCTATCGATATGGATATGATATGATATGGCCTTGTAAAGTGTTTATGTGCTTATGTAACATTATGGGAACATTTCCCCTACATAAGTTGAAAAACTTGTTATAGTTATATCCAAGGCACAAGTCATATAAAACTAGCCTGGTGGTGGTGGTGTGTGTGGTTGGACTGCACTTGATTTTA
Organism: Pseudosinella alba; assembly: GCA_034700485.1. Classification (NCBI taxonomy): domain Eukaryota; kingdom Metazoa; phylum Arthropoda; class Collembola; order Entomobryomorpha; family Entomobryidae; genus Pseudosinella; species Pseudosinella alba. The sequence continues at coordinate 11,868 of JAQIXQ010000126.1, read as the reverse complement.
TCTCTTAAAGAAGTGCATTCATTACAGCTCGATAATATGGCAAAGTCCCACACTTTGTCTGTAGGATGTAGATAAGGGACTTTTTAACCTGTTACATAACCAGCACCAGTGTTTACAAATATGTGCCATACGATTAGACTGCCCATTGCCACTTGCCAGATAGTAGATATATAGTTATAAGATTTTTGAAGGTTAAAAAAATATTCATTGTTAAAAAAGGGAACTTTTGCTGGCTGGGATTGTTGATATAGGACGGGATGGAGGAGGAATCATTCCAAGAATGGTTCAAGGGAAACAATATCACATTTAATATTGTCTATGAAAGGATGTTTTTGTAAATATTTATATGCTGCATTGCATTCCGATATGATATGAAGTTAACTACGAGAGAATCTAGTTTTGATCAACAAGGCCCTCTGTTCTTGAGACTTCTACGCATTTTTATCAAGAATTAAGAAAAACGATGAGGTACTTCCTGTAGGACCCTTGAATTTTTATTTGAATTCAGTTTAAGTATTTCCAAGGAACCTCTTTGCTCCAGGATGGATTAACTGTTGCTACTTTAACAATGTCAGGTCCAAGTGGCTGGATTCTCGGCAGGAATAGGATTACATAATGGAAAATCCACGGCCTACTTCTTATTACAATTCCAAGTACATCCTGAGATAAAAATCAGTAAATTGACAGAAATAAACTATGGAGCTTTTTTTAAGCCGAGCCATATTACAAACAAGCTATAACTAACCAGCAAATAATACAATGAAGGAATGAAGGATTTAACCATTTATTTGAAAGTGAAAATATCAATTTCCAATTCTTTGAAGACAACGTTTTCCACTCCAGCTCGTCAAACATTTCAAAGAAAGGGTCGACGCGACCCTTATCTTATGAAAACATCGCTCAATATGATTTTTCCTCCTTGTTTTTTTTCATGGGTGGCCTTTTTTTATCAATGATATGGACGTGGTAGGTATTATTGATTGTCAGTTCACAAAGACATGGTTAATGCGTACTATTTATTACGATCCCCATCCCTCCTTACCACACTCTTACTGTCACCTCTGCTATGTCAGGTTCCGAGCCCCTGAGGTCCGGGAGGTAACACCACATTCGTTTGTTAGTTCATTTTAGATTGTTAACCCTTATTACTTTTGTATAGGTATTTTCGATCTATTTCAAATAAAAACGTAACTCGGTCTGCCATAGTCCGAAAAACAAAAAAAAAATGTGGTTAACAGCAAAAACGACTAGTTCAACAAGACCAGTGACCAGAGGAGGGGACGAAACCAAAACTGTAAAGATGCTTTATGAACTCATTCATATTGAACTTTTTTAATGGAGCCTAAAACTACGTCGACCATTGTTTCTCGGTTTTGCACTCAGGAAGTTAGCCTCAACTCCCGTTATATTTTGAAAGTGCAAAAAAAGCTAAGCATGAATGTATGGCTGGCTATTTGGCATATATGATCGCATTGTTCTCGCCTCGCACAAATATAATTCATGAATGCAAATACTTTTTATCCTTATTTCCGCTCATGGCTGGCTGCCTTTCCTCCCTCTCTATTTCGCCATTCCGGTAATAACCATGTCCGTAACTACTCCATAGTCTTTGGGCTCAGGCTCGCAGAGATTGGAAACATGGGTTGGGCTCCAACACTTTTTCCTCAAAGCCTTTGCTTTTCTGCCCCCCAACCAAAGCCAAACCAAATGATCAATGGGCTTTTGGTCTCAATGATTTGCATTTTCTCCAGCTGTTGCTGAAATGAGTTTTAGCACCTCCAACCAACGGCTCCAACAGTTTGGGTTGGCTGACCTACTAACGGGAAATCGACAACACATGCTCCTAATAGTCACCCACCCGCCATCACACTAGGAGATTGGACTTGGACATGATGTAATCAAATGGCCAGGCAATTTCAACAAAAAAAAGTCCAATAAGCCAGGGGAAAGGAGGAGGAGGAGAGGAGGTGTTGTTAGCTTTACTTTTACTACATACGTCCATTTCCCCAATCCTTAGATTACGAAAGCTTTACATGAATTATGTATTTACAGGAAGGAAGAACGAAATGACGATGGTCCTGAGTCCATATATTCAACTTTGATGTATTACCCCATTTCTAAAGTGTACTTTCGGATTATTGAACTGACAGGAGGAATGAATGGAGGAAAAAAGTTCGATACATGAGTTTCATTCTGTTGAGAGTCGAGACTCGAGAGGGAATACACTTTTTTTTTCTAAGGCTCAACAATAATGTTTTTGGACAAAGTTTTTACAGCTTAATACCTTCAAATCATGCCACATATTGCCACATACTCGGTTCGGTTCTTTCTATTTGTTTGGGAAAGGAGCCCAGAAAATTCTCAGCTCTAGTAAAAAAAACTTTTCCCGTTCCTTCATAATGATCTCGCTTTGATTATTGATCTGTTCAGCTCTTCACCTACACAAACATGATGGGATGATGTAATAAAATTGCTTATATCTTTACCAGATATACTTATGCTTATCTATTCTAATATTGTCCTTTCCTGAAAGAGATTTCCCCGAGTTTTACTGCCCACCAGCCAGCACCAAGCTTTTCCCCATCATCCACAATCGACAGTTGTGTGAAATTTCCACTTTCCGTCCACACTTGAAGCCATAATAGTGCGTTTATGGCTTATTTGGTTGGGAAGGGGGAAAGCATTTAAAAGTTTGATGGATGAAGCTCGTCAAAAAGTATTCTTCTTGCCAACAACTACCCCAACCATACGCATGTTTTATTATCAATTTCTACATTTATATTTAATGTTTGGCTCAGGCTCGCCCACGGTCAATACTGGTTTGGTTTTTTTCATTCTCACTCAATATGAAAATGTTCTTCATCAGCTCATAATAAGAAATGGCACGCTATGTCATCCTCACATAACAAGACAATATAATGGGGAACCCATTATCAGACGCATGTTGTAAATGTTGCTCGGTTTGGTTAAATCATCAAAGCCTGGTCTAGTCCTTCCTCATCCCCAGACCAGACCAATCGCCACGTTTTTTTGTTGAAAGCATTTCAAATGTTTAAAATATGTTATGCCATAACTTATTAAAAAACCAGCCGTAGCCAGAGCGCATGCCGAGGTGCTTTGTTGCTTTGTTCATTCCATATTACAAAATGAACCCTTACATAAATACTTAACAATTTGGCATGAACGAGAAACGAGGAATTACCTGTTATACAAATACAGACAATCTACAGACCCTTCCGTATCGATTTTGTCTAGAAAATTTAGTCAAAGAACTGAAAGGAGAGGATGATATTCTATAGATGAAAATGAAACTGCAGGGACTCAGCTCTTCCCTTTGTTATGGGTTGAGGTACAGCCACGAGTCCGACCTTTTTTCTCTTGTTCAGCTTGAATGAGTCAAAAATGATCATAATCATGGCGTACTTCACCCCAACAACCTAACTCATGAACTCATCCCAGCCCAAACATTTTTTCTGGCTGATGATGCTACATTTTTATGTAAATTTGCTCTTGTTTGTGTACCCTTTCCTGGTACTCTGGGCTACTTTAGAACTTGAGAATAGCATTTTGTTTGCTATTATCTCTGGATATTTGTTTGCACGAAAAATCCTTTGAAAATGCTCTGAATTTTTTAAAGTAGTAAAATGTTCTGAGCTCTTATTTGGTCAGTTCTTTATCTTTTTAGAATTTGAAACAAGCAAATAAAAACATGCTCCCTTAATTAGCGAAATGTTTTAATGCAACAAAAATGTAATTTTGGGAGAGCTAAACCAGTCACTTGTTCCATTCCCAGTAGATCCAATAAATAATTCAGTCAGGCAGGAGGACTTTGCTCTTTTAAAAGGATTTACTTTTTCAAAGCAATAAAAGCACAGTTTAGTGAACGGCTCTAGTAGATAAAATGCTTCCAAAAATGGCAAGAGCCAGGGGAGAATTCGAACTTATAAACTTGTACAAGAGAAATGGACTTCTGGTCTGGAATGGAATTCTAAAAAGTGGATTTTATCCTAATGGAATGAACCAAATTGCCATCTCATCATTTATATTCTAGGGACATTTACGAGTGTCTATTGGATTGTTCTACTCCAAAGTGCAAATACGTGTCACACATGGCTATATTGGCAATTTTATTACTTGCTTTTTGTCTGATGAGATAAGCTATTATGGCTTTATTGAAACATGCAAATGTGGAATAAAAGAATCGAAATCAATTCCCGTCATACATAATTTTGGGATATGCAAAGGGCAAAACAAACCTTTCTTCATTTTTTTTTGTGCCTGTTTGACATGTAACTATTTATCAAATATACGCACGTATTAGTAAGTCGTGTCATCATTATGCTTAATAATATGCATATTATTCTTCAAATCAAAAGAATTTTTTCTTGTTTGAATACAAATTCATATTTTGCAAGATTTAAACATTTCATAGTACGGCTGCTCGTAAACATTTTAATGAATGATTCTTTTTTTAAATATTTCTTTTCCTTCGTCAAATATTTGTTGAACTTTTACAACCCGAAAATACAACATTTTACCTGTTGTAACGTAAATAAATTACTCATCTAATAAACCCACCTAACATACATACCAAAATAGAGATGAGATGACTCCTAACCCTTTAACCTTAGAAGAAATCTATTAACATTCATACTCATACAAACAAACAATCGATCGTGAACGTGAACTCTATTTCTACTCTGCTGTGGATGCATAAAAATGCGATAAAAAAGTCACAAGATATGGGCAATAAGGAACTTTCTTTATTATGCCGAATGCCGACTGTCTACCAAACTATAAGGCTAAAAGTTAGCTGTTTTCGGTACAACTGTGAACGACGCGACAATACAATGAAATACCTACCTAATATTATATTGCTAAAAGTTATCTAGAAGTTTATGGCCAGTGCATTTTTGCATTTAGTATTGTTATTTTTGTGCTTTCTAGGTCCATTTCATATCTATGTAGGTCTGATTGTGAGAAAAAATTGACATAAAATATAGGGTGTTTTTCCTAACATGAACTTTGCCACTGGACATATTAGCAATTTGGTGCAAAATAAAATTAAGAGTGGCCCATTCCACCTGTCATAAGTAGATTAAATAAGTAAAATATTGATGCATTCTTACTCTTATTATCTCTCCAGCGGTAAGAGCATAATAGATGTCGGTACATACATAAATCAATTTAATTACATTTTTCATACGAGAAGATACGCTTCAACAATGCAATTATTTGCAGTGCTTAGCAAGACAATACATAATTTTCTTGACGCATATACGTTTGAAGTGAAATGAGATAAAAATGAATCTTGATGGGTTAGAATGATATTAACCTTGAAAATTGAACTAAAAATAAATACTCTTCTAGATTAGATGAGCTGGCTCAAACAGTTTTCAAATTCAAAGTGTGACAGTAGGCCGAAAGCAACATCAAAACGATCATAAAGACCAAAATATGCAAGGCAGGCAGAGTCAGGCCAAACCACAGTCAATTGTCATAGTCAAGTAGCCTTTTGTCTGATTGTTCAAGATATATGGTCCATTATACATTTCAGACTTGAGACACGACGCTACTAAAAGTGAAATAAAATGCTCTAGCAGAAATGGCATAATGCACATATATTATATGCATGTCTTGTCTCTGGCAGAAATAAAATTACCTACTCAAATTTCTGTAGTATGCCTCATTATCTGTCTACATTCTACATCATTTCATATGTTCACTTTAACAGGTGCTAGGTCATTGTCAGCACGTTCTCCCTCATGATCTGTAAGACAACACAAAGGAATTCATGTAGCCATATTTAATATAAGCTAGTTTAGTGAATGGTCTTTGAAATGATATGTGAAGATAACGAACAATTGTCTACTTCACCCAATTTTGCAGAATGAGAAAAATGGCTGAATAGAAGTTCATGAACTCACACAAATGTTATCTGTCTATTTTATTAAATCTCGTCCACGTTATATCTAATTTGCTATGCCATGCGAAATATAAAATATCCCATATTGGAACGGAACACATTTCCTAAACCAAACATGCTCCTTTGGCATAATTCATACAAAAAAAGTTTATTTGCTGAAATAGGTATAACTTACTCCAGCAATAAGCGGAAGTTCATTGAACAAATATTCTTATTCCAATGTTTGCTTTCCATCGAACGATTTTTGCTACAAAAATAATCAATTGCCTTCCAACAGACTTCCAGCCAGGTCTGGCTGTCAGTAACCCGCCGCGTCAAAATATTGAAGTCTGGTTCATGAGGATGCTCAAAAAAATCGGCCACCTTTTTAAAACATATTTGAGCACCTGCACACATGCTGCGCATTCTGTCAATTAAAACTGACATCATGCAGAAAATAAGCCATATATCTGTGCTATTGTGATGTACCTGAATTTAAAGCTGACGAAAGAAGGGCCATATTTAGGCCTATTAGTTTTTCAAATCATTTCTGCAAAACATCATATCATATCACATCATACACGGACAAGAATATAATTGCACTTAGACCAAAATGTAAGTCACAGCCCATAATGCAAAAACTGCTAATTGAACAAATCACCTGCCAATACCAATACCAGCAGAATTCCACCAAAGAAATATAGCCATGCCTAAATATCTGTGCCTATATCGACCCAAAGGCAAAACTTCATCAATACTACCTACCCACTTCTTTCTATCTGTACTTTGTAGCAACCAGCATGAAAATATCTTCGTCAAGATATCCCTTTAGGTCATTTGTTCAGCAATACACTCATCCCATATCTGTCTTGCCTCTCTAGTCTCTATCTAGTAAGTTTGCTTTGTTCTCCTAAAAGCAATGAGATCAAATAACAAAAACTGTTCGTAACAATATTGCAGTTTGCTTGCCATGCCATATTCCTATTGCCTATTACTATCCTATATCCTATCAGTTTTTTTTTGCCTGGGCGTTATTAGCTCAACTCATACTCAACTTACTCTTGTCTTGTAGTTTTGTTGTAGCATTATCAATTTCAACAAAGCAGCTCCTGGCTCTCTGGCTCTGGCTAGATCAGTCACTGCAGGCATGTTATGGGGACCGTAATATCCTCCCTTCTTGAATGAAATGAGTGCATTGCCTTGTTATTAGGATTAGGATATATGGATAAAAGCTCGGAGGCAAATTGCAATGAAAGTAATTTGGCATTTGTAGTTTAGTTAGTTTGTTAGTCTGATACAGCTTTAGGTCCTAGTCCTACCATCATCCTCGAATTGCAATGATAATGATAATACGCAGTGTGGATGGAATGGGAATACATAATGATCTTTTTAACAATATTTTTTTTGCATTGCATTCACTTTTGAGTTGAGGAGATTGGGTGAGATTTGAGGCGTATCTACCTGGGCAAAACTCTGAAAGGAAAGAGACGGAGAGCCAAAATTACAGAGACTTTTCTGTCCACTCTGCAATTGCAATTCAACAAAAAGGCCCTATTCTGTACTAACAAACTAAAGTACAAAGTCAAAACTAACAAACTGCCTCCTTCATCCTTGCCTAAAATGATGATGTTGACGATGGCAAGCCAAAAGCAACCCTGAACACTTTTTTCTTTCCCTTCCTTTCAAAAGCCAATTCCCAGAAAATCATAATAATAACAATAATAACAGATCCTGCTAATTTGTATACCTTTCAGGGGGAACGTTTCAGGTTACGATGATAGAAAATGAGCAGTAATGAGATGAAGGGATATTTTCAAAGGGAGATGGAGGAATATAATCTTCAAACCAGCTTATTAGTATTAGTATTAGCTTTAGCTAGCATTAAAAAAACTCCCTTGTCCTGTCCTGATGATAACGATAATAAATATATAACATCGTAATTTGCAATATGACCATAGGTAAACTAAAAGCCATCTCGTATCAGTCGCGTTTCTTCACATTAATCCCAATCCTAGTCCTCCACTAGCTTGGTTGCAGAGCAGAGATTTGATTGCATTAGAGAAAGATTACAAATATTGTGATAATGATATTAATGGGCTATACCGAACCCGAATCTATATAGGTTTGACTAATGTTGGCACAAAGATTTCAAATGATTCGCTCATGCGCAACAAACTACATAACACAAAAACATGTAATCCAAAATCCAATGTGCAATATAAATAATAATATTTACCACCATCACCGGTGTATGGTCTATGGTCATTTGTCATTTTTGTCTATGGCCATTTTTATCCACCACACAAGAGAAGGAATTACACTTTGAAAATAAATTATCAGGCCCGATGCGCTATTTAGCCTTATTTACTTTTATGATTTGATGCTAAAAGGAGCACAATGAATGACGCTAAGGAGCATTGTTGTGGGTTGGGTGACCAAAAGAAAGACCTCAGTTTTTTTAACTCGTCAACTCGGCCTTAATATCGTTTTGCCGACGCGTCATATTAGTAATACATGTGAATGTGAATTAACGAAATGTGCCAATTTTCGAAGCTATTTTTGTTAACGCCTTAGACTTTCTATATGAAAAAAACTTCGGTTTGAGTTAGTTGAGGAATGGGCAATGGCTAATGGCTTTTACCTCATATGAAGCAAATAATATCAAAATACAAACCTACATTTTTTTCTTATTAAGAAAGTATGTCTTCAATGATGAGGCTGAGATGATGATGAAATGATGATGACCTTTCTTCGCCTCTTTTTATTATTATGGTCTTCTCGGCAAGCGTGAAATTAAGGAACGTGAAAAACACGAAATTACTACTTTTACATGCAGGGGACTGTACAGAAAAAAGTGTGTCTGTGAGTACAAATTGAAATCCCGTGTTCAATTTGCTTAATAATGACAATCATCATAAGAATGTATGAAAAGCCCTCATATTGGAATTGGCAGGTCACAGGTCTTTCATTTCAAAGTTTTATTAAAAGCCATTCGGACCCCTAGTATTAAGCTTATTAATTTTATCAAACCAGCAAAAAAATTCAGACTTCAAAAGTATGTTAATTGTAAGTTATGCTAAATCCGATCCAGTATTATTAGTTTGATAGAAAAATGGGTTGAATAGAATAAGTAGCAAACAAGTAAATAATTTTTGAGCAATGATACACATTTTGATTTAAAACAATATAATTCCACCTTGTCCAACTTGTCGAAGAAAATTGGTAATTTGTCTCAATTCATTCGTCGTCCCTAGTCCCTCGTCCGTCATACATTTCATTTGATTAGCCCGGTTGGTGTTTTGTAATCTTAATCTTGTATCTAGCTCATCGTCAATATAACCTGTGCCCTTATTATTACATTTTATTACAAAACTCAAACATGAATTGAAAAAATGAACATATTTCAAAGCGGTAGTCAGTAGTCGAGTTGTTTCTTGTCTCTTATCTACCAGCTCATCATTAACATCATTAACATGCATAACTTAAATATTCAACTATTTAAATATGAAATCCGTTCTAGTATCATACCATATCATGCAATTTACGTAATATCCAAAACAATAGATAGACAACCTAACCAACTTCAAACTTGTTGGATTACATTTTGATTTTGATTATTATAAAATTCAGCAACATGCCAATACATTTAATACATCTCGCTTACTTAGCAAACACGGAGCTAATTAAACTTTTTTAGGGGGGACTGGGTAGCTGCCTTCGTTTAGCATTTATTTAGCTAGGCTATATCAGTTTTAAATGTATATATCATCGTGGGTAATTGCTCCGATCATTACATATTCCCCCAAAAAAAATTTCAACATGGCATGTTTTCTGGCTGGCGAAAGGTGATTATAAATTCTCGCTTAGAAAATCTCAACAAAAAATCGGCGAAGGATTTTACTTTTAAAATACATATTTAGTTTCAGTATTTACTTACTACAATTTATAGTAGCTCTATACTGTAACCGTTACATTTTAGTCAAATATTATTATGCAATGAAATTTAGAATTCAGCCACTCCTCTAAAACTCTTTGCAATTTTTTTTTGTTGTTCCGTGTACATGCTGACATATAATTAAATTATGCGCGTGTATGTTTGGACTGAAGCACGTAAGTTAATGCTGCAACAGGCAAGCACACATGCAATCTGTCATCAGATAACGAAAACAATGAATTATAAATATGAATCCGAGTGATTCATGAAGACGTATATAGGCACTTAAGCTTCCGTTACTAATAATTATTATTATTATGAGTTATTTTCCGCACTACCCCAACTCACTCGAATCCACTCCTACAATTTATGTACGTTTTGAAGGGAATAATTGCGTAAAAACTAAATCACATGTATTTATGGAAAAACATTTTTTATTTGTTCTCTGTGCAGACTCTTGTACTTGTTGGATTATTGTTCAAGATAACAACAGAAAGATTAAGAATTTAAAGAGTGCAATTTTTCGTACAAGCTGCACTATTCACAAATGTTCAATTGTCCTAAAAGTAGGCATATGAGTTGTTGTAGGTGTTGGCAAATATTTCATGTTTTCTTGTTTGTCATCAAAAAACACCCTCATTTTTCATTGTTTTTCCATGAGAGAGATAAAATGTCAGATTGAGACAAGTAGGTAGTTACACTTCTACAAATAACATGCATTGTTTGTTTGTCTAATAACAGTCCAATTATGATTTAGGTATGTTATGTTTTCTGTGCTGATGTACTAATTTAGTTTAGTATTTTCCTCAAAACATAAATATTTGTGTAGCAATAATACGAAAACATCCCTATTTTTTGCGTAACAATGCTCCTCGGAACTTTACATGGAGTACAAGACAGTTAGTTATGTCATAAAATTCAATTTGAATAAAACACATGCAGATTTTTTAAACAAACTACCTATATGCTGTTTTGATTACATTACTTCATTCTTTCAAGAACTGAAAACTGAACATGTCCTTTCACATTTTTTATATATAAAAATTGCGAAGGGACTAGTGAGGATTGAAGATATTTCATGAAAACAGCCCCCAATTACGTAATATTACAAGTAAATCTTATTTTTATGATAAAATATTATATGCGGTGTAGTATAGGAATGCCATTTGAATTCTACAAAGATACAATTTGTTGTACAGGTTGTATTTGATATCGGTAATAAGAATACAATACGAGATAGGTACAAATAATGCTCTTTTCAGCGTAATTCTGAAGTTATTGGTTTGGCTGATATAGATCACTAGATCCAATCATGGGGGTAGGCGGACAGCCTGTAATTAACAATTATTGATTGATATGCGATATATAAATTACAACTGTTAATTAGTTTGGTAATTTAGCTTGATTTAAATTATAGAATGATATACCTATGCTTGTTAATCACATTCTGCCATTCATGCAAACCATTACGCCCACGCCTATGAGCAACCGGTATGAGTTTTATGAGCAGTAGATTTGCATTGCACTACATAGACATTTCAGGCAAACAAATGCATTTACAGATTTAAAACGAAAACCATAAACATAGCAAATGAGGTTAGGTAAATATTTGCTTCCCGGGTTGATAAGGCAGAGCTGAACCAATAAAAGGAAAATTCGTATCTCTATATTAAAAATTAGGAAACCAATCCTAATGTATATTATAATTGGATAACATTCAAATAATCTTGGGTCCTACTAAAAATAATAAAAGAATGATTACTCTGCTTTTATGCCTTATTCATGGTTCTGCTTTTTATCCCTACAGATGTGATAAGTTGTGATGCGGATGCGGATTACATGACCCAAGAAGGACCTTTAAACATTTGCAGTTTGAATGCATGCTCCAAGAACTCGCACTTTACTCCTCAAGCATCCTCCAAAACCGAATGCTCCAAATTCAAATAGGAAAGGGAAATCAGCAACGACCCTGAACGGAGAATTCATCGGAAAGGACAACCTACGAGGAAACCAGACAAAGCAGAGGCGC
>JAQIXQ010000125.1:0-56934 GCA_034700485.1 Pseudosinella alba | reverse complement strand
TTTACTCAAATATTTGAGTAAACCAACGCGTCAAATAATTTTTGTCGGTTACTTTACTCAAATATTTGAGTAAACCAACGCGTCAAATAATTTTTATCGGTCACTTTACTCAAATATTTGAGTAAACGAACGCGTCAAATAATTTTTGTCGGGCACTTTTTTCAAATATTTGAGTAAACCAACGCGTCAAATAATTTTTGTCGGTACCCAGAAAAATCGTACTTGGACGAAATATTTCGTGCCCTTTAGTTTATATACACCTAGCAAAATCGCACTTGAACGAAATATTTCGTCCCCGTCAGAAACTGTAACAGAAACTGTATGTTGTTAGCGGGAAAGCTGTCACCGAAACATACTTTCACCAAAATTCTGTCATCAATGGATGCTGTCATCACAATATGCTGTTTTCCCAAAATATGCTGTCACCAAAATATGGTGTTACCAAAATGTGCTGTCAATAAAGATGATTTCACCAAAATATGTTATCACCAATCCCATAAAGTATAAGTCTACCCTTTTATTTTATGAGAGCAAAGAATTTCTTTTAGAATTTATTCACATTTAAGATTCGTTTGTCCGAACCACATAGGTACATATCTCCAATTCACAAATAATGAAACTGTTTACATGAGAGCAGCATACACTGGGTCACCAACACGAATGACGGTGCCTTCTCCTTCAAAAATACCAAAATGGGCCCCCATGATTGCCGATTTACACACTAGCTTGCTCACTTTGCTATCTCCAACTTGACGTTTCATTCTGAAAATTCAGGTGTCAATAAATATGTATTAAATGCTGGAGACATCAAATTCGTTCATACATAAGTAATATATTTCATGGTTTAATTTAAAATTGCGAACTTGTATAAGGCTCTCAAAGGTTCTCCATCTTCTCTAAACTTTCCAGTTTCGGGGTCCACTGTTGTTGTCATACATCTAAAGGTAAAGATAGGACATTAATGGTTGTTGTCAGAATGTTTAATTTTGCATAAATAACTAACCCTGAGAAAATACTTTCTAGTTCATAATTTTACCTCTGGCACGGCAAAGAGCCCTTCAGAACCGGACCATCTTTGGCAGAGCCAATTCTAATATAACCCCAAAAGTCTTCTGCAAATGGCTCTGAAATTCCATCTGCAACGATTGTAGGTCTAAAGTTCAAATGACTGACAGGTTTCTCTAACTGGGCATTAAGGGCAGCCACGGATTCGTCTGTCATTAGCATATAAGACGTTTCATCATGGTAGGCACCCTACCGGTTTACACAAAAAGAGTATTTTTTTTCAAATTAAACATACTTCAAAAGTTCACTTGGATTGTTGGATATTAATTCGAGGTGGCTTGGATTCTATTTATGCGTTTTCACGGTTATAGAATATGTTTACGGTATGGTTTTCTCGAAATGTGGGAAATCTGGCGTTCCGTTTCACCACCCCACGTTGGGGTTCGTCGGACACGTGATAGAGTAGACGCAGTCCGGATGTTCCCGTTAATTTATTGAGCCATGCAGAAACTTCATCTCCGCAATCTATGCCCTTTATCGATTCTGGAGGAAGTCTGGAATGATTTTAAAATTTCCCATGTGAGAATTGCTGATCTCATAATAAAGTAGAAAGACAATGTAACAATGAGCATATTCCTTTCAATAACTTACAAAACGGTTTTCATTTCAGTTGGGTTGACACTAGACGGAATATCGACGACAAGATCCATGGATGGATCCTTGGAATGTGACAAATGAAGCTTGCTTCCTTGTACCTCGATCCTGGTCAAAGCGTAAACAGGGAACTTGTCCAAGGAGAATTTTTTCCCTGCTTCATTTATGACGATAAAAACCCTGTCCCTTAAATGGGGGTTATTGATGGCTTAAATATTAAAATAAATTGGGTTGCATGCATTTATCAATTCATAACATTGTTGAATTGAGATTGTTTAAATTTTTGAACTCACCTTTCAACCCAAGCCGACCCAGGACTGCCTCATTCACTGATGTACCTGGCATTCCCTTAATGGGGTAAATTGCCAAATCCTTAATTTGTCCAACTTTTACCCATTTTTCGGGAAGGGTGTCAGTTGGGCTGGAAGAGCTGCTGACTTTTTTCATTATTAATCCGCCCATGATGCAACCAGCCGCACAAGCTCCAGCCGGAAGTATCAAGGAACTTACGGATACTTTACCCAGCGCCCCTTCAAATAAACCCATGTTAATTAATTGCCTAGATTTAATGTGACAGAATTTAACAGGGGAAATTGAAAGGGAACCCTAGTCCTGGATGCAACCTTATTCAATGTATACTTTTTCAATGTAAATTCATTCATGCATTTATAAAAATAAAGCTCGACAATAAGGTCAGTCTGTTCTGACGAACAAGGTTGTCCTTCACATTGGTGGAGCTGTGTTTATGTACGCCAGTATCCCAGTTCGATTGTAAATATTTTGCCAATTAGCAATTGGATCACATCAATGAACTGCTGTGACTTTGGAGAGAGTTCTTATGTAATACGATATGATTGCCAAGGTCAGCAATATAAAAATGTTAATGGGCTATGTGTTCCATGGAAGGCAGCAACTGGCACGTAGAGGAATATTGATTAAATTAAATGCGATATGGATTTCAAGCATCATATTCGTATCATATCTTCATAACAAGAGATTGTGGAATGGTTCATGTGTAAATATCTAATATAAGTTTGCAAAGTTGCATGAAAACAGGAATATCAATTAGCAATGAATAGCTCTTGATTTCCAGTTCGCACATAGTCATACACTTTTTTAGGGCTGGATTCGAATGTATGAAGTTGACAGTTTGGAGTTGGATACTATTAGCGAATAATACATACGAAAATCTGGATGACTTTTGGTTCTACTGGTCTCTACATGTGTGGGCGTATGTATCATATCATCATTCTCCTTTTATTTTTTTGCATACCATCAATTCTCGTCACACAGTTTGAAAGAATATACATAGCACACATTATATGCATATCATTACTTATTACTGAATAGTTATTCATACCTTATCGGTAGCTTAACTGTATTTTTGGCACATTTGTATGTATACATTATACATTACTATAAACATATATTATAAGCAGAGTTGGGGATGGGGATTCAATTGCGGTTTCGGTATCGATCTCGGTATTTTTTTGCCAGCTTTGACGGTACCGGTATCGGTATCGGTATTCATCGTCTCCTCCTCGGCGGTATCGATCGCGGTATCGGTAAATATATTTCTATTTTTGCGGTATCGATATCGGTATCGGTACAAAAATAATATTTTTCTTTATAAAAGTCAGCAATTTTGACTGAAAGTTACCTTAATTTGCATTATATTTAATCAATTTACGTATTTAAGTAGTTATTTGACTGCATTTTGTTGCCTAATCATAAAAAAGTATAAGCATTTTCACGATTTTTCAACGAAAATTCGCTATCTGGCAAATTCCTCGGTATCGGTATTGGTATCGGTATTTGCCATTTTATTTCTGGCGGTACCGGTATCGATATCGGTATTTTTATATTACTGTCTTCGGTAGCGGTATCGGTTTCGGTACAAAAATACCGATACCGTACCGAAACCGCTCGGTAAAATTACCGCGGTCCAATACCGATCCCCATCTCTGATTATAAGTTATCTCCTATAAAATAAACGAGTAAATACTATCATTTGATATCTTATGCCATATCTACGTAAGTAAGATCAGATCACTCATAATTAAATGTAGCTAGATGATGTACACAACAATTTTATACTGTACTCTACATTAAATCAAAGTATCAATGACATCTACAAAGCAATAACTAATATTACTTATTTTTATCTAGCGTAGTACGTAAGTAATACTTTTTTTTCTTATTTGGCCTGTAGAATTTCATGTCATCACAATACGATAATTTGACGCAACGCAGCTCATCTACACTGACAATTTTTAACTTAAATACATTTAATCCCATTTCCCTCTCTCGTTTGTATTATACTTATAACGTGAATATAGTTTATTTTCGTAGTACAATATTTTCTATCCTTATTCGAGTAACTTGTCACATTCATCCTTTGATTTAATGCGTATCCATAATATTTTTATGTGTATCCTATGTAGGTAATTTACATTTTCATATCACCATTATTATATAACGCTATTATTCTTTACATGAATATATGACTAACCAAGAGGGAGTTAAAAGTGTATAGGTATATACTTATAACTTAATAATATATTATGATGCTAGAGTAATATATAAAATTGTTTATTGGTAACATGTAATAAATATCTGGTGCATTCATTTTAACATTTTTAATTTACTCAAATATCATTCCAACTTCAACTACATTCATGGTGCAGGTACATTGTAGAGCTTAAAATTACGAAACTCAAAATTATTAGTTAGATACTTAACTAGAGTAATTTATCGCAACAAAGAAAGCATGGCAAATCACTTCAAATGACTGAGGAAAATCAGGATTAATGACACCATAATCACTTATGCCAACTAATATCAATTATGAAGGAAGTACGTATAAACAATTTAGCACACATTGCGTGATCTATTGAAAATCGAATTAAACTTTCTCTGACTACTTTGCTACACATGTCAGACATGGCAAAGGTATGAAATACTATCTTGTGTGCCATGTTGCATGCGATGTAACTCCGATTATAGATTTGATTTGCAAAAGTTGGTCTAGTTTTTATCTTCACAATGATACATAAAAGACAAATATATTTAACTGTAGGCATTATTTTCTTTGAACAATTAATGAAACAAGAGCACAAGTGAAATCAAGTCAGCGATAAAAAGTATTATTATGGAAAAGTTACAATACTTCCCAAACTATTTCAAGCTAATTAAAACTTGCTGCTTTTTTTTCGGGGTACTAGAAAATGAGAAGTGCATTTTATATTCTATAACAGTGTATCTTCCTCGAAATTTCATCATAAAAATGTAAAAGTTTTTAGATTGTTCCGGTCTATTTCCTACCCACTAGTCTATATCGATTTATATGCAATATTCTCGAGTAATTAGTTTCTTTCTATTTCTATATTATTTAATTTACCTGTAACGTAACCTAATTAAGTTTTGTGGGATTAGAATATGCGATGAGTTTAGTTTACTTATCCAATCCACCAAAAGATTCTAAACTACCAACCCACTCATATGTAGGTAACTAGTATAATCTATTTTAAAAGAACTACTCCCGTCCAATTAAAAGTTTTAATATCCTAAAGTACAATGTACAATGTAATCAAATCGAAACTTTGTTGAGCCTACCGGTTACCTGTTTACCTACTTAAATAAAATTGGATTGCCCCTTCTTGTTTGCCTCCAATTACATATCTCAGCACCCCTTGGATAACATACAGTAATTAATATGATTAAACCTCTGCACAATAAAGTGTGTATTATCTCTGATTCATAAGTGGCTTTGCGTAACTTTACATTAAATATGTTTTGTTTGTGCTGTGTACATTTAAACGAAAATTAATTTCCATGTTTTTGAGCACAAGTAATATATTTAATCACCTCAAGGCTTAAATAACATCCATATTAAAATTAATCCTGTTGCAAATCCGAAATTTTCAGGACATGAAAATCCCAGAGCTTTCAAAAAATGATTACCAATTACCACGAACTCAAATTCAACTTCGGGATTATGAGACATTTGGGACTTGGGTTTTGAGTTAAATCTCATTTCAAAAACAAATTAACCAAGTGATATTGCAACACATCCGAAGCAAAACTTAAAATAAAGTTCAACGAGTATTAATTTATTTTGAAATCCTTTAATCCGGATGTTTGCGTATATGTAGGAAGGATACTTATTACTTCCCATTCCAAACATTTCCGTTCATGTAACATCCTTTATTTCTTATTATTGCTGAATTAGCTTTGCTTTCACCATCCAAACCCAAAATACACGGAGATTTTGAAAAATAAAGCTGCTTTGAAAAATCTAATCTACTTTTCCTCCACCACCTCCTCCCAATTTATCCTCGCAATCCGGAATCTCATGAGATGAGTATTTCATTTATATTATTTTTACTTATTATTACATATGACTGCATCCATACATGAAAAAACACTCGTGTACGTCAACGTTCGGAGTTATCCTTATATTCAGTTCCCTCTGTACTTTCTCCCAACTCTAAACTAGAACGAATGAAATGATTCTTACAAATACACTATTTGATCCACTTTTCCCTTATACATTCCTAAAAACCCCGATTTTTGCCCTTTCCATCAAGAAGAAAAAAGGCAAATATGATGATGGAGAACAATATATCCCTCCAGCAAAGACGCTCCTCTTTAGACATACAAATAGTACAACCAATATATGATTACGAAGAGGGTGAAAGCAATCGGGAAGAGGACTCGAGATGCCTCATCAATTTTTTTCGCAGTCCGTTGATAGTTCTTGGCTGGGTGGTGGCTCTGCTCCGGGTATTCATCCGACATCCCATCCCCACTCTGTTGATTGTGAAGATTTAGGGCATGCTGGATGTTTTGTTGGCTGAGACGTAGATGACTCTCCGAGACTGTCATGTACTGATGATTCGGGTTTTCAATAAACCTCGCCTCCAGATGGTTCCCTGTTGAGCCTCCAATCTTTTCCTTGATCTGGATGTAATAAACAACAATAAGTTTAGGGTGAAGAAACTTTTGATGCATAAGTAATAAGGAAGAAAGGTCTCTCCAGTACTCCAGTCATCATCAACATGACTGTTTTGAATATCTTGAATCATTCAAAACTCATTATATCCTGTCAAGTCGATGGGGGGCAAATTTTATATATGAAAAGTTCCGTCACTTTCACTTCCCCTCTTCTGCTTGAGGAGGCAATAAAATATTTTATGTCGTTCTTCAAACTTTTGTCACTCGGAAATAGTTCCCCTTCTCGCTTTTGCTAATATGTTCCTTTGGATTGTAGCTGTACTGTACTCTTACGCAGAATAATTTGGGAAAGTAATTGATTTCTTCTTGGAATTGTAAAGAGGCTGTTTTACAATGTAACGGGAATTTACATCTTTGGAGATTGGCTGGGAAATAGTCAGTGGGCTTTAATCTGCAGGATCAGTATTAGCAAAGAGGGAAAGGGCTTATTCCTATTGATGGGTTAGTAATAAGTTTCTTGACATTATTGCTCTTTTGACAAGGAGGATTATTAAGGAGGAAAATTAGGGTAGAGCAACCAATATATTCCAGATTAATATGACATGAGCAGAATGAAGTCGGGGAATCTAGGATCTTCAATAAAACATTAAGGCGAGGCGTAGGCACGCACTCTTCTGACTTACTACTTACGCCAAGCCAGATAATACTAGTACACTGTTCCACCCTTTTTCATTTATTAGAATGACATCTTCATACGAAATTGCTGATTACATTCAGAAAATTCATTGCGGATCTCAGACCTCTTGTCAGGGAATGGAAGCCATTTCTTTTTAGAACTTTGACATTCTCAGGTCTGAAGGTTGTTCAGTTGTTCATTGCCAATCTGATTTCGAATGTAAGGCTTCCTAGTAATCAACTGATTAAATATATAATCGGGAACATATTTTAATCAGTCACAGCCCCTAGTTGCGAATCTCTTAAGGAATTGTAATATGCATAGCGAAGTAAGTGGAAATTGGGTTCATTTAGTACTTGCAATCAACATAGGTACTCCTGACAAGTACTTTCATTATCGAAGTATTTTCAATTACATAAGATCCTCTACATCCAATTCCAACTGCCATTCAAATGCCAGTTTTTTGGGACTTCGGGAAACTATTCATTTTCTTTAATATTTGTCTGGAAATATCACATGATGTAGTTTCATCTAGCAATCATCCCATTAACAAGATTTCTAGATTGGGATCCGTGAAGTAAATTTTAATTTCCAGCATTATGTATTACTCCCACTAAAGCTTATTACCTGGACATGTATATTGCTTGCTGCGGATCCCCCACTTCCAGATCTGGATCTCGCGGCTGCCTCCCCACTCCCCGTTCCCTCACGTCTGCTAATTGGGTCACTACTTGGATGCCGCGACATCGACACCGCCCCACCCCCCATATCCCCACTCCCACCCCCACTCCCGCCCCCACTTCTGTCCTTGTGTTGAGCTTTTGCTTTCCCCAAGCCGCGTTGTCCCTCCATCCGCCATAAATAATTTACTACGGTGAATTCCATTAAAGCCATGAAGACGAAAGCTGCATTCCAATGGTTCATACAAGATTACAACAGGTATAAAATATCCTTCAAGTAGAAGCATCTCTCTCTAATCATACTGAGTAGACTCTACTCATATGTCGCATTGTTTCATCCGATCCCAAAAGTAGCTATTGTGGACTCCGGAGCCTCGGCCTACAGCCACAAAGCTCTTCACGGGAAAACAATCCATTTGTATTCCTTCCTGGTACTGATATATGCACAAAAGGATTAAATGTATTGTTTAGGGAAAATTACTTTGGCCAGCGGTGCATAAATATCCGCTTTAAGTTTTGAATTTCCACCTACCCCCTAACTCATTGTTAAATACCCACACACAAGTCTAATCTCATGTAAGTAGAGATATGGGATATGGGACTCCTTCTTACATAATACATATTTCTCTTTGTAAAACAACCCGACAAAGCAGAAGAAAAAACTTGTAACTTTCCATCCCGGATTAGGTGGAATACCTTTGAATTTCAATTAGGGGGAATGTGTGTCTGAGGAATTCTCTCTGGAGAAATTCATTTAAAACGGGGCCTTTCCCATGTAAATGTGGGGGAGCAACAAGCATTTTATAGGACAAGGTAACCAACTCGTGTAGGTAACTCTCTTTTGTAATAAATGCCACCTTTTGTAACGAATACTTAGGCATCTTCCTTTGACCTCCCACCATCATGTAAGATGAGTCAGGACTAAGCTAGGAGCCACCAGGTTGAAAAGCCTTATTCCCCTCAGAAGCTGAAGTTTACTTCTATTTGTAACACAACAACATCCATCCTTACTAGGTTAGTGAAATTTTACACTTTTGGCCACAAAAGTATTTTTGGTGAAAGTTTTAAACACAATGGATGTCGTACCTATATACATAGGTGGTTCACAATCAGCTAGATTTACCTTTGTTGCCTAAATCCAATTACAGGGGAAATGGGACAGTTTAACGTTCCACCAAGCACAATATTTCCCTTTTGTTTTATTCCATTCTCACCCAAATTACAATGTTATATGTGCTCATGTTCGAAAGTAGTTTAAATACAATAAAAACTTTCCCCTTGTCTGACAAAGGAAATACGATGTATTATCATCAACTTTCCGCGCAGTTCCCCTTGACTTACCCGTACATGCTCCCATCCACACGTCAATTGCTTTCACGTAACTGGATTCTATGTTTTCCTGGACATCTAGAAAGGAACAAAGAAATATAAAAAAATCTTATTCATGCCATATGCCATATTATAAAATCATGTCACACATGTTCATCTCACACGTATGACATGTATCTCAATATTAGTGATACTCTCTCAACCCAACAATTTGATTGCTGTATGGAGGACTTTCCCAGAGTCATTAACATATCAAGTCTACCATCAAAATTAGCCCCAGCAACACTCCTCGTCACTTTTCATATTATTATTATTAGGTAACCTTAATTTGTAGTCCCTGCATAGCATTAGGTACAAAAATGGAATGTAATTCTTAGTAAAAAGTGACGACAAAGTTGATGGCTGATGACGATGATACAAGCAAAATATTTGCATGCTTTATATTTGTTTTCTATTACGCAGTGCAACTGAGCATATAATAGGTATGTAAGCAAGTAAAGAAATTGCATTAGAAGGGGATGTAAACCAGATACGGTGAACTATCAAAACCACTTCACATTCATATTGCAAGTTCTATTTGTATGGTGGGCATACAAATAGAAGAGGAATTTATTTATACAAGAGGAATTTATTTATACTTATTTATAGGACCTACCATAACTAGGCACTTCTACGCCTCTCTCAGCTCGTTAATAACAACGGAACACAAGATAGGGATGAGTGTAGTGGTAGTCACTTCACATTTCACGATGACAGCCCGATGCAAACATTTTTCAAGAAGGTTGTATGTTATGTAGCAGTGAGTAATCAAATTAAATTACCACCAGAGCTTACGTGATGATCTAACGTGACTATCAAAAAATGCTTTAAGGGAACGAATCTGTTTGGTTTGGCCTCCTTAAGATCAACTGCTTATACAATATACCTACCTAATCGTAAGTATATCTGAGACTGCTCTAGCTCTAGATGCACCCATTTCTCTGGAAATATAATTCCAAGTTTCCACCCTACTGACGATGAGCTCCTTCCTGGAGTGTGCTCCCCCACATCATTTTATCTCATCTCCAAAGTCATAAATCCAACAATTTGAAATGACATGTGTAATGCCCAATAAAAGGGTTGAGACCTTGCAGACATCTGTCTATAAACCCATTTCCAGCCATATCATTTTACGAATTTCCTCTCACCACTCGACTCTCTCTCTCTCTTCCTTGGATGAAAATGGAAGGTGAAACTGTGAAGCATTAGCCATTACACATTGATATATTTCCGGTAAATACAGTGACTGAGTGATAGTACTTTAATGGAGAACGTCCCTTTTAAGGGAGTGAACAAACCGCCTTTTGTCGAGCCGACATAACAAAATGGACAAGTGTAACTGGGGCGGGATGGAGGAATGAATGGATTCCAATTTGTTTAAGCAGGGAACATTTAGAAAAAAATACTCATCTGCGGTTCACCGGAGGATTACCCCTTCCTGCCACTCTTCCAAATAAATATCCGATCATGGTGATGGTAATGGAAGATGATATTAAGGAAGCGGAAATGAGACCTTCTTTCAGGAGGAACTCTCAAAAAAATAGATAAAAAGGACGTTCCAAAAAGAGAGCTGAAATGGGAATCTTTTTGCGAATAGGGATATCCTCTCCTCCTTACTTTCCCCACATAAACTTATACTTATCTTAAATTCGAACGATGAAATCACGGCGGTATACCAGATAGGTTTTCAGCTTCCGTAGGCTGATGAAAGCATTTACAGATTGCAAACTTGAATTTCATGATAGTGCAACCCCGTTCATGGCAGGTATTAAAGTTACGGCTATAATTGATGAATGGTATCGTATGCCATATATTTGCACTGTTTCGCGGTGAAAGTAAAATATCCTCTAACTCTAAAGTGACGATAATAGAGGGGGAACTGGGAGGATATAAAGCGTAGAAAATGGGATATATATAAACTGAGTCTCCAGGTAGGTTGGAGTTGGAGCAACCACAGAAGCCAAAGCCAACACAAAGTAGGTTTGAGGTAACTAAAGAGAATATTAGTCCATATCATATACCTAATCGTAAGTAGGAGTCAAGTATGGGGAGAAGTCGCGCGTGGAACAATTTCCCTAAACTCGGAAGGAACTCTCTCATGAATTGTGACAACAAGGAGACAGTTCCGTAAACCTCCTCCGTTGATTTAGAAAGTTATCCATACAATATAAAATATAGTGCCTGGTTAATAAAGCATTTGGGTCTGAAACTGGATGGAACAGAGCTACGACCGTCATCATCATCATCATCACAATATATCACCACAAGGATTTTCCCAAGGAGAAAGCAGAGAAAGTGAAACCATGCATTTAAGTTTGGAAGCCCCTTTGATTACACATTTCAAACGAGGATCAACAAAGGGCCATAAATAAAAGAAGATAAATTTTATAGCGGAGTAAGTAAAGCGTTCAGGAATTGGAAGTGGCCCCTTTATTTTGTCAATTAATTTGCATTAGTGAGAGCTTGGTACAAGTTGCCCCTCTGGGGGTTATTCTTATTTGGCAAATGGGTTGACAAGCTCCACTGACTGGGCTGGGGGGAACGGAAAGTGCCTGATAAATATATTGTGATGTGATGTGTTATATAAATTTAGCTTAAATGCCTATAATTTGTATCCGTGGTCCAAAGTGAAAGCTAATACAAGCGTGAATTTTAAATTAGAGCTTGCCCCAGCAAAAGATATGGCTTGTTTTGTTGTAGATTGTAGACCCTAATCCCAAAATGCACATTAGTTTCTTTAGTCTCGTAAGAATAGCTAAAAATATTTGGTATATGTATATGGACTAAAATAAGGCTTTTATTACTTCGTAGGACAAATCTTAATGTAATCTAACAATATCGCTATATCTATTTGATACAATGTTGGATCAAATGATCATTAAGCCCAACATCAATAGGTGTTGTTGTTGTTGGGGTTTTAGTCTAGAATTTAATTATAACTTGAGTACCACCACACCACATTAAAAGAAGGTGAAAGTTTTTTGCTCCTTTTCATTCCATCCATGATATCGATCACCACGAGGCTGATAGTGAAAAGAAATGGCAGGATAATTATAAACTACCTATATGCTTCCGTGTTCCATGTTTCAAATACTTCCTTTATAGATACATATGCACTTGGTACAAATATTTCCCATAGATCAGATCACTAATATTGTGGCCTGGCATACCTTTCAACTACGTAAATTAATGCTGACTAGTTCCACTTTCTTGAAATTTTGGGTTTACCAGAGCTTAGCCTATTGCAACCTATTTATATATATTATGCCTATGATGGGATTTCGCTTTGTGGTTCAGTAGTTGGTTTCCCCACCTAAGCACTCAACTCAACTCACAATCA
Organism: Pseudosinella alba; assembly: GCA_034700485.1. Taxonomy (NCBI): domain Eukaryota; kingdom Metazoa; phylum Arthropoda; class Collembola; order Entomobryomorpha; family Entomobryidae; genus Pseudosinella; species Pseudosinella alba. The sequence goes on along the minus strand of JAQIXQ010000125.1, from coordinate 44,255 downwards.
GTGAATAGCAATGAACCGTGTACAAAGGGAAAATATATTATATGAGAATATTTTCTCCCAGTTCCCTCCTTACTTTCACTTCCCCCCTCTCACTCCCTCAGGTGTTATGCATCAACTGTTTAATGGTTATCTATCTTTACCCTTCAACATATTACCGGTTGGAGTATTTGGCTGGTGCGATCCGATCCGGGATAAGTGAAGGAGAAAGAAAAGAAATGAGCAGGGAAGTATATAAACCTCTCCTGTGTCCCTGTTCAATAGGGAGGGAGCAACTTTCTCCATATTGCTTTCATCCAGAAAGAAAATAAAACTTTTAGAAATGTTCATAGAAAAAAACTGGGCATTCAAGAAAGTATTATGAGGTGAAACTCTATAAAAGACGCAGAGAAAGCAGAAAACTGGGAATATTATTGGTATGCTCTTTGCATTAAATTGGATGGAGAGGGTGATTGATAAAATGCATATGGAAGGATTAAAGGAAGCTCGATCACATTTCCCCACATGAAAAAACTTTTCTCTCCCAGTATTAGTATGTGGAACTGGAACTCGAAGAGTTGATTTAGGCTAAAGGGAAAGGGAACTGAAGTAGAAATGAAATATGTCGATGAAGGAAGACCAACTATTTTCATTACGTTATGTAAGGTAGGTAAGTTGGTAGGTACCTGTGATGAACTGATGGTGGGCTAAATTAAAGGTGTGCTTAAATACCAAATAGGGTATGCAGTTCAGCATTTCCTGAAACTTAGGTATATAATATAAAGTAGGCAACAGGGCTCACTTGTAGCTTTTGATGAGACCGTGAGGAGGGTGGTGATTCCCAAAGTGACTCGACCAGGAACCGCGTTGACGTCCATCCAAAAGGCTACCCACGAAATTACTACCATGAGGATGGTGGGCAGGTAGCTCTGGACTAAATGGAAGCCAAGGAGGCGCTTCAGATGGAACTCGGCTAGTAAGCATGAATATTCCTTTCCTGCAAAGAGAAAGTCTGTCAGCTTTCACTGTGTTTTTCCAAAGTTAGCTTTCATGTCAAAATAACCATCAGCGAAACAAAACGTCATCATTGATGCTGGCCATCATTGAGGCAAAACTCATAGACAGGCAGACAAGTCACGGAATGTTTTTCGGTAATTTAAAGTAGCATGGTGGGATATGACTTTATCTAGTAATATTGTAAACTTCCACCCTGCCCGAGTGTGTGGTTGCAAGGAAACTTACCGATTTGAAATGATTCCTGACATCTGGTAGGCACGATGTCCACCATTTCAAATTGTGTCATCTCATGATTAGCTGCGACAATGGGGCGTTCCTCTTTCCACAACAGGATTAGTTCCTCAATCGTTTTTGAGACTGGAAAAAATATATACAAAATATAGTCAAGCAGATAAGTCACGGCTATTTATGTACATTGTAAGGATATTGACGACAAATGTACATAGAGCAAACATGCTGACAAAAATATATCGTTCAAAATATATCCAGCAAAACGATTTACAAGTATGAATGAAATATGACTGACAAGACATGGATCCTCTCATTTGAATTGAACAGGAGAAAAGCGGAGAGATAAAGTCAGTTTGAGAATATTATGCTGGTGTACATGTCAACAAAACCAACATTTCCATTTGACACTGTCACCGTCAGCATCGGCATATCATCCTTGTCCCCCATTCATACTGTTCGCTCATTCCAGCAGAATTTAACTGAATATGAATATGCCAGGGGAAGGTTGGACATGATTTATTAGATAATAATGGAGCTTTTTTATGAACTGCATTTCAAGGATCCGGATACCCGGATCATGTATTTTCTGCACTGGTTTTATCATTCTGCCCATCTATCATATGTAAAATCAAGTAGTGTTTCGTGCTGGCTCATACATTTATATATTTCGGTATATGTTGCTAATCTAGGTAATAAATCCTAATAAGGGACCGGTGATGGGGTTAAATTCGGTATTCACGTTCACGGCCAACTTAATTCAGACATTCCAAGCCAGGCCCAGATTCGGATCATCCCTTTTCCTTTTTGTACGAAAACCCATGACCAAGCAGTTTGGGAAATGGAGGAGACTCATCCACATCCACATAAATTCAATTGTGAAGAGGAGAGGATGTAATGCGATGCTTTTATTCATCGTGTGGGTAATGTGTACTACAGTATGATGAATTACTCGGCGAAACTTTAGCTTCCAGCAGTGTGTTATTTTTTTTATTTCTCATATTTTTGCACATGAGTTGACTGAGTCCCCCTTCCCTTCCTTTTGCACATATTGCTGCTTTTTTTTGCGGGTAGATTTGTCACAGCAAGAGCAAGATGACATTGTAACTGTAACGGTTTCAGGAGGAGACGAAAAAAAAGTTGTGTACTTATATGCCAGACCACCTACATGTGGGTCGCTGGATCCATGCATGGATTCTCCAAGCTGGCTGGGCTTTAGCTTTCGGTTGCCATTATACCTCTTCTCTTAAACATCAACATAGTAAACATTGAAGCACATTCAAGGCATTATCACATAATTCCATTGAAATACTCGTTTACTCTTATGGAATACTAATAAGAGGACTTTCACTAGACCTTGGCTTGGCTATATTCCCCCACTCATGGACGTGGACTCATACTCCGGCTTTGAGACTTTTCCGCTTATGCCCTATATCAAATTTAATGTTGTTTTGTATGAAAAGGGATGGAGTACCTATAAGTGTTCATCCACATCATCATATCATCATCACAATTTATATTTTTCAGTCATATATCTATCCACCATGTCATATATCACATGCCTATATATGTATTCCTGCTAAATTTTAGAATAAACGGAAACTTAGAATTATAACCACTCAACCCAGGCTTTTGTTTCTGTAACGCTCAGTCAACCAGCTCAATGGGAGAAGGATATATATTTGGAAGCTCTTGAGAAGGCAAAAGGGAGCACCAACATCGTCAACGTATTTTATTCAGTTTGGCTTTCCCATGTATCAACAGACTTATCGTTTCACACTCACTCACACAAAGATTTTGCTTTATCCCTCTGTTAAACAATATCGAAAAGTGTATTTCCCAACATAAGGAATGTGTAGGGTAGAGCCTTGGTTTTGGTATGCTATCATTTTGTCACTCCCTCTTTAAAAATATGATAGAGAATAGAACAGGGCTAAAGCTAAACCCTAAGCCGAGAAAAATAAGCAGATCAGAATGAAGGGAGAAAAGAGAAAGTGTAAACGAAAGTGCACTTACTGTAAAATATATACAATAAAATCATTTCCCCGTATTATGATATGATTTAAGAAGAGCTGAAATTTTAGCATTGCATCATCATAAACATCAACATCATCTACCTCCATTCCATATTGTATTCATCGTCACCCCATTCCTGTCCTCCCCACTTCTTCCTTGCTCATTAAGACTTTCAGGCTTTGAGGGAGAGTTGGAATGGGAACTTTTTTCCGATTGTGGGAATATGCGTCGGTTGAGTCGTTGGGTCGGTCAATGTAAAATGTAACTCTAGAAGGATATTTTCCCCATTCTCAGAAGAATGCTCTCGTATTTCCCTCCTACACACAAGAAGGAACTTAATTTTCTCTCTTCTTTCTTGGGATCCATTCCTATTTACTTAAGAAGATGCCTTGGTTGGATTTTTTCTTCATTTTTGCGTATTATGTTTATTATTATTTTCTTGAATGTGATGATGATGAACTACATTTTAAGCAAAAGGAGAAAGTGAACAACAAATTTTTTTCGAGTGTCTTATTCCTCTTCCCCCGTATAAAATATAATTTTCTTTGGGTGAAAGTAAAAAATTGGGACCGCAACATGAGAGGCTTCCATTTAGAGTTGTAGTGGTTGGTATTCATATAAGTGCTATTATGATTTCAGCCATATGATTAAGTACACTTTTTTATCCTTCTTTTGTCTACTTTCTTCATTTTCTATTTTTTCCATGTCACATTCAGAAGTAGGAAGAAAGTGTAAGCTCAAAGGGAAGAAATGAAGCCAAAAGGGAAGTACACGTAAAGCAAAGGCATATGGCTACATTGTGTGTTGGTGGCAGTGCCAGAGTGATATTTGAAACAAGAGAGAAAAGAAAGCAAATGATCTAGATATTATGCACGCTACACTTGCTTTCTCTCCAACTGTCCAACTGTTAAAGCATTTTTTATATGTAACTCAGCCAGACTCCTATTACGGCTATGTGCGGAATATTTTTTACTCCTTTTCATGCATATCCAAGCAAGGAAGGAGGGAAAGGCTTTAAATTTTTTTCTTTGTGGAAGGAAGAGGATGCTGAACTGGGGAGAGAGGGAAATTGATACTAACCTTTTAAATATTCAGGACACATGGAAAACAATTTTGTAATCCATTGGCGAAGGGCATGTGGGAATAATAGTTGGAGAAACTCTGGCAGTTGTAGAATTATTCATTATAATACTTGGGTACGGAAGGAAGGGAAAGGTTTAAGTTTAACTGAAGTTGGGGAAAGCAGTTTAAGCTTTAGTTAGAAGATGCTTTCTCCTACGATATTTTCATTCATACTTTCATATTTTTTAAATGATATGGCTTACTTAGTCCTTATACTTTCAAAATATCAGGGCCGCCAACTATGTAAAGAACATCTTACATAACTAGATAGCAACAAGTTTGAGGTGGCGGTGGACTGTTAATTTTTAACTGAATAACGCAAAGCCATAGTTAATTGAAAGTACTTGAGTAACCGAACATGTCTTATGCAGTTCGCCTTCGTATGTTATATTTAATTACTTATTTAACAGTAAATATATTAAATCATTGCTAATTTATTGTGCAGGATTTAGACATTAGAGAAAGATGGATCTAATGATCAAATATAATTTAACTTAAAGTTGGAAAATAAATTCATTCTATGTTTGTATTTATTAGCTTCATTATGCTTAATGGTCAAGTAAATCATGTGTCTGGCGTATTTGCATTTTGCAAATGAATTTTGCTCTCTTGTTCAATGTTGTTAAATGTTTGCTTTCACTTCCTCCAATCTCCGCTCGGTGTCTGCTTTTAGTTGTTATTACCACGTCCTTGGTACATTTATTTACACTAACATATGCTGAATGCTAATATCAAATGCAAAGTTCTTTGAAAATTAGCATGATGAGAATTTTGTGCAATCTCACGAATCTTTCAACATCCAGCCTGAACATGAGCATATTCTATTTTCCCACTAATGTATTGCATCGCACACACATTAAAGAAGCATTTATGACTCCGTTTGGAATTGTTCACCAAGCAGAGGTTGTTTTCCGGAGAGAAATCATTTTGCTTGTGCAACACATTAATCTTAAAAATGTGCAAAACCTCCCCCTCCCTTTTCGGTGAATTCACGGTCTAATTACACTCTCCGTATTTGGAAATGAGGCTTCTCCCTTAAAAGTAATTCAATTTGTGTTGAAAGCAAAACTTCGTTTTTTTCTCTCGGTGCTGGTGATGAAGTAAGAATCGATATTAAGACCTCCCTGGCGTATATAGGTACAAACATAAAAGGAAAAAAGTGAAAGTTTGGTAATTTAAGTAGGTAACACAACAAACTAGTGCCTTGCTTCCTTCATTTCCTGGCAAACAAAATTAAGTGAAACCTATCATCGTCATTGTCGACTTATATTTTATTATTCCTGTACATATCACATATACATCTCACCCAGGAAAAATCTGAGCAGTAAGACATTGCGAAAATTTGTTTGTTTTTATCATTTATTTCAGATTGTTTCTGAAAACAAGTTAATGTAATAATATAAAATAAGCATTTTCATTCCATTTTCCAATTTTTTGGGAAAGAGAAAGTAAGCCTTGAGAAGTTATACTAACTTCCTTGTTTTTTCTTGTAACTTTCCCTTCCCCTGTTCTGTTGGCCCTATACATTTACTTGATATAATAATAATCAAAGGATTTTTAGTAGTAAGTTAGCAGCAGGACAGGGCTTGGAAGCTAAAAACTGGGTGAAAGCTGCAAAAAGGGAGAAAGCTAACAGTTTTGTCATTTGTCCCTCCCTTTTCTTTTTAGGAATGCATTGTTCCTCTTCCCCCTTTCAGCTCCAATCCAAGCTAACTGTCAGGAAAGTGAAAGGCGAGCCTGATGTTGAAATAGTATTACGCGTGTGGGGACTGACACAAAAGTTATTCCACTAAACAAAAACACTTTAATACAAAACCATCATCCCATTCTTACTGATGAAGTGAAACGTTTACTCGCTCCAGGAGAAAGTGGGACCAGTTGAACAAAGAATGTTGTTGCTTTAATGAATTTTGAAAATTTTACATATTATGAAAAAGAATTAAAAACTTTTCCTTTCTTACGTAATAGTTTGAGTTTTACATGTTAGTGAAATTTATATTAGTAACCTCATCAGCGTGAATATTTTGTAGTGTGTCGTGTGCTAATCATAAATGGGAAACTTTCCAAATTTCATATTCCATTTCCAGCTTATCAATCAATGGCAGGCAAAATATTAGGGGAAACTCGTCAACTTCACTTCTTTGTTTGTATGAATTATTATGAGATGACACACATGTGAGTAGTGTGCACACATACATCCTTTACATATTAGTTATATGTCTTCTGGTGAAAGAACTCTTTCTGACAAAATAAAATTATGTAACTTGGCTTAATTCATAGGAAACCGTGAGGCATCTCTTAATTAGGTTTTTAGCACAGTTGCCTTTCTCCTTCTTCCTCCTTTCTTAAAGAGTTTCTTGGCTTGCCATTTTCTTTGTTAAAGTATAAAATGGGAGGATATGGCGATGCTCTTCTTGGGTGAAAGGAAAACTTGTGAAATGTTATATGCGTTACCCTCAATATGTAACAATAGATTAGGAAAATGGATTCATATATAACTGGCATGTCAGTCATAGGCATGTCATAATAGCAAAAAGGTACAGGAATGAGCTTGAACTATGTAAGGCATACATAAATTAATTAACTTAGCATTACATAAAATATTATTTTAACAAATGGATGGAGAGAACTTACAGCTGGCAACCTCCATGGTGCAGACCTGTCGGTCCAATGGAAATTTTGAAAGGTCCATCATACAGCTGAATGTAACACGAAGTCTGAAATTTCGAATAAATTGATGTTAGAAGACGTTATGCGAGGTAATGGAATATACCTACACCTATGTTCATTATAGATATGGGATGATCCGTTCCCAAAAAAATACTTTCTCCCCTCCCGTAAGTATTTATTAGCCTTCTGCATGTGTCAGGCAGGAGGAAACTTGAAGCCAAAGCCCACCCCAAAGCAACTTTCTTTGGCTTTGGCATTGCCTAAAGTTATTTAGATAGACGGAATGATGACAGTGGTAAAACAGGATATGATAGGATAAGCGATGGCTTCACGAAGGAGATCATGGTCCATCGTGTGGAAAATTTAGGAGTGGATTTTTTTCTTCTATATTATATCCTCCTTTTTTTTCTCTTACCTAAGCATATACAAAATTGTTCCGTCCGGGTGTATCCTGACCAAGACGTTTGGCACGGTGACAAACTGAAAATCCGCTTCCTTGCCATTGGGAAAGTAAACCTCCGGCTTCCAGATGGCTTTGACAAGATTCGGATCATTGAGATCCATCGCACGTTTGATTTTCTCATGTTTCAATCTCTCGTCCAGCCAGGTCTGCCTCAGATATAAGTCGACTTTGTAATCCTATATTTGGGAAGAGAAAGAAAAAAGTAAGTCAAACATAAACACTGAGCTCGATATGCTTTTAGTGTTTTAGTACAGCCGATCCTATTCTGATCTGGACTGACTGGCTGCAATTTTACTAAAAATCTGAATTTCACTTTGACTATCACTATCAGGCGAAGCATTGTCATCTTTTTCTTTTCAATAAATATAATATGACATGGACATGTCATAAATCATTATTTTCATCTGAGCACAGCCGAAAATATGTGTCGTGCCAAAATTGAATACACTTCCGGGAAAGTGAAAAAGCAAACGTAGTTGTTTCTAACTTTACGGTAATAAATTTTTATATTTATCAACATCATCATCACAAACGGCATAATACTTTTGTGTGCTACATTGAATTTAGCGAATTTTCAACCAAGTCTTTTTATCGAAATAAATACGTACCATTGTCAATGGACTGGGCGACCCAAAGCTCCGCACGAAGAGTTCACAATATACCGTGGTGGGGGTGTTGTCTGTATAATTAAGAAAGAGTCATATTATCTTATTATTCTGCAGGCCATGCTAGAATTTGGACTGGGACTGCAACAGGAGGTGGCTCGGTTTTTAAAGGCATATTACCTGTAAAATTGTATATTAATATGTAAGTAACAGGTTGACGACTCCTTCCCTGCGCCAGCTTTCCAGGCTCTCAAAAATTCATTAGGAAGGAACTTCATTACTAAACTTATGAATTGTGTTACAACGGCATCCACATTGCTGTTGCTCATGAGCGTAAAAACTGAATAAACTCTACTCTACTCTCATAGTTCAATAGTCCGTCAAGTACCCACTGTGGCATTTCCTCATGAAAATAGATTTACGTAACAACGTTCACGTTGCTTTCACTCCTGCGCCTTTTATTCCATTCCAAGATAAGAGAAATATATAATAGGAGTGTTGCTCCCCGTCGTCCCCCAGCCCAGTTGTTATTTTTGTACAAGATTTATACTACTTGAAATTGCAATAACCGGGAGGGGGACTGTTGTTTCTCCATTTTGGAATTTGTTTGTGACAGGCAGGAGTGAAATGCTGGGAACAAAAGTTCCCTGTCATTCACCTCCCCGGGAAGAAGTTGAAACTTGGAAAAGAATCCACGAGTAAGAAACTACAGTTTATACTTGTACAACTTGAAGAACCGGACGTGTCGGTGTCATACATACGGCAAAAATATATTTAACCCACATTCCCTGACTGCATATTGCATTTCATAAATATGTCAGGGAAAAGCAATTTCTCACGCGCATCTGCTGTCAAAAATACGGGTACTGGTGGTACCTATCTGTAAATAGAATTCATACTACTTTTTCATACGGGCTACATCATATTTATCATGTTGCCCAGCCCATATTACTTACACTCCTGACTAAAACCCGAGTCCTGCCTCCTTCTCTGGTGAACGTATTGTAGATTTGCATGTTTTAAAATAGATTCTAAATGAAATTGTAAAATTGGGAGAAAGTACCAAGTTCTTTCTCTCTGAGCGAAACGTTGTGTCTAGTCTCAAGTTAAGTATGGGTGAAGTGAAAAGCTAAAGTCTGTTTGTAGTCGGTACATTCCACGATCATCATCACATTCGCAATCATATTTTAAGTTTACTCTACTCATTCATGCAAACGAGATCATACGTAAGTATATATGGGCGTTAGCAATGCCGACATAGCTCTCCCCCGTTTTAAATTCTATTCGCACTCCAGAGCAATTGTAGCATTTTCCAGTTATCTCAACACTTTGGTTGGACACATCTCCTCCACATACGCCATAACTCATGGAATGAAATGTACATCCCTACTTATAGAAGTCTTTTTTTTACTTGAAATGTGCAACCTTGATATATTCTGAGGGGAAATGAAAATTGATATTATATCAGCTCACATTACATATCCTTCCCTACATACTTTATAAACTGTAGATTATTTCACTTCTCACACTGTGGGCTTAAATGGTGTGATATTTTGCACTCGTCTTCACACGGAACAAACGTACCGTGAGGGAAAGCTCATCCAACCATACAAGTATTTTTATGCCTTGCCACCCCTAAACGTATAAAACTTTAGCTGAGGCCACTTCTCCTATTAAATACAATTTTGTGCTCCAGGTTAAGTTTAATTTAAGAAGGAAAAATGGGAAACTTAAATTTTTGGAGAGAAAGTATAGAAAATGGTAATATATAGTTTTTCCACTTACTTAAATGATTCGTGGGCGTGGCTCTTCTGTCGTACCCCTTCTTCAGAAGTTGATCGAGCATACTTAGATCCTCCACTGTCCCAGCATATCTGTGTAATTGGCATAAAAAGAAATTTACATATTAAAAGAGCAAATAGGTAGAACTTTCCCCTGAAGGGGAAAGTACGCTCCGCACACTAAGAATGTTTTAGAGTCATTTGCATCAGTTTAAAAACTTTTTACAATTCAGTTTAATGTGATTAAAATTAAGAATAATAATAGCACCACCACCACCACACCCACAGCCAGAGTTTAGAATGGGAGTGGTGAAAGTGGGCTGGGCTGCGTTGGTAAAAAGGGAAAACATTCGTTTCGTTTCATATGTGACCTAATAATAATGATAACATACAGCTCAGTTATATTAAATTATACTGAAGCCCCGAATATTCCACACTTTCCATGATAATAATACCCCCCTTAAATGCATCGTAAAAGAACCATCGTTTAACTTTTTACGACATCAATTTCTCCTCATCTTTTATCGCTCCAAGATAGAACCCCCAGTAAAAAGAAACGTGAAGAAATACATCCTTAAGCCCGCAAAAAAGGAGCAAAATCTTCCACAATGAACTTGTTTCATATCAAATCCTATCAGACAAGGGTGAAAAATACGAATATTATGTAAGTAACCAAATTTCATTTCTCGCTCATGCTCATAAATTTTCGAATTAAACTATTCACCACCACCATGACATGTCGCAAGTTCCAGGGATGAAGAGGACATTTTAATGCTTCATATATTTGGGCACCAGACTAGAAGTGATGTAACAATGCATCCGTCACCAGTCACACATCCGATAATAGAATGCAATTTGGTCCGCCTATAAATCACGCCTTCCAGTCCAGAGAAGATGGTAAAATGTGACGGGTATCAAACCCGAGATTGCCCTCAAGATGCGTTTTTTTTCCTCCTCTTCCCTCCTTTTTAATCGTAATCAACATTATCAGTCACCGGGAGCTGAACACTTTCTCCCAGACAGGATTCCCTGGGTAGCTCTCGGAATTATCATTAATCAAATGTTGAGCAAGTAGACTATCATCAAAAGGGGGCTCTCTCCTCTCGCAAATTAGATGGAGTACACCTACGCACGGAGCATATAAAAACAGTTCATTAAGTGGCAGCCTCCCTTCCACTTTCTCACCAGTTCACGTGTCCCTGTTTCCAACTTGAAAAAACACGAAAGTATCAAAGCAAAGCCACTTTGACAAATTCCTCCCGTCTTTCAACTTGTAAGTCTACATGCACACATCAAAAGATATAGTACTCGAGCTCACCGAGAGAGATCTAAGGAAATTGGAGTAGACTATGTGTGATGCTGACGAATTGAAATGAACATTTACATTCACGTTATACTTATATGCAGGAGTGTAAGAGGTGTGAAAAATATTCTTTTCTTCTTCCAACTAATGAAATTAGTATGGAATGTGCAAGAAAAGGAGAAGGTTATTATTTGTAAGGAAAGTCAAGGAATTCGTGTCATGTCATTACAGAGAAATATTTCACCAATTTCCAAGTGCTTAACATGTTCTTGAAATTAGGTAATGCTCTCAGTCAGCCAATAGGTAAATAAATAAACATCTTTAAAAGTATCTTCCGGACCAAAACTGTAATAGCATCTGTCGGGTCGTATGTCTGGATCAAAACAAGTTTCAACTTCTTTTTTGAGGGATCCCACAAGTTAATTGAAATGTCAGCCTAATCATCGGAAACAACAAATGACGGGCCTAAGCCCCCTTAAACAAGTCCCGAAAGTAAGATGATATGTCATCAGAACATTACTTTCATTTTCTTTTAGCATTAAATTACTGGCACACATATAGCTACAGATATTTGGTAGTGTTCTACTCTACTGAAGACTGAGGCTCTTTGCAGAATCCGCCCCTCTGCCTCATTTCAAAGAGCATGCGATGTGATGCGAAATGTAAGCCCATGGCTTACATGTCCCCAAACTTTAATCTTGTCATCTAAAGTAATTTTGTCAAGTCAAGCCAAGCCACCTTATCAAGACTGTGACGGTAAGTCGGAAATATCGAGAGCGGCATTGACGAAGAAGAGAGGATATTTACGTGTTTCCTCATCCTGACTTTATAAGAAGATGAAGTGGGATAATAATGCTAATATCCGGGTTCTCGGTAATGCAGTAGTCCTTGATGCCTTGATGGATTACATATGAAGATTTACAATGTCTATCCAAGCCTGATATGTATATTTGGATATCTTCTTCGTATCACATTCAACTTTCACTTGGAGGGAGAAGGTTTCCACTTCTTCTGAAATTTAAAACTGATTGTGTGCGTCCCAAATTTGTATCTCCCTTCATCTTCCTAACGCTCCCTGAAGACGGAGAGTGCACAAGGAAAGCAAATGAAATGTTTTCCCATGATTTTCCACGAGATGAGCAAGTAGATTATAAATATGCAATGCAATCCGATCCCGATCTCGATGTCCGCATTCCTTCGTATGATACGAAAGTCATTTTTTTTGTTCAAAGGAGAATATCTTGTCAGAGATTTTTATCCCTTGGTATTTGCCAATATCACGGTAAGTTACCTATATGCACGTTGATAGCATATTTGGATTTGGAGGAAGAAGAAAGTATGCATGGGAGAATAATATTTTTTATCGACAAAAGATTCTAATGTCAGTAGGTATTTTTGGGTTTACTGGATTGGATTGGATTGAAACATTCTACACAGTTTTCCTTGCAATAATAGAATTCGCATTCATGGTGAATAATGCCATTTCATTCCTTCTCACTGAGATGTGAAATTATGTGGGAGGGCAACAACTCGCAAAAAATGCTAATATTTGTACCTTCATTCTGCAATATGATATGCGATGCGGCTTGTTGTCTCCATTCGAGGAGGCGGTCGATGGAAAGAATATTGAGAATGCAATTTATTTATTTTCCATGCTTTCTCCAAGATGAGTTTGTTACTATTTCATATCTTGCAGATAGAGAGAGAAATGTGTAGGTATGCAACTGCTGAGCAGAGAGAAATGTTGGAGAGTTGCAAGTGGGGAAATGAAATTCCTAAAAAAAATAAACTTCTCTGCGCTCCAAACAAAAATGATGGGTGCCTTATACATATTTTCGTGTGTACATCATGTCTGCGACAATACAATTGGCTATTGAGGACATCATGCAGAAGTGGGCCTAGTTTATATTCTACCAAATCATAGATTAAAAGATATGTGCAGCATGAAAATTGATATGTTTTTATTTTTTCATAATATTTCAGAATAATATAATATATTCCCCAGTGTAAGGTTTTAGTTTAGAAGAAATTTTCCAGGACCATCCTAAAGTAATTTTGCATTTTACACTGTCACCTTTATGGCAATCTTGGACCTAAGTACATGCTAGTGCCCAGTTTCCTTGAATTTTAAACATAGGAATTTAGTTGGCTCAGATTTCCTTTCCAATTTTCGCTATTCCCCACAAGTAGATACCACAGGTGAATAATGAAAATGCCAACTGCGCAGTAAGTTGTGTAATTCTAAAACAAAACCCCAATTAAAAGGAAAGACTAAATTGTTCATTTGCTATGCAAATGTACACACCATTGTGGAATAAGTATTAATTAGGGATGGTTAGTAATTTAGTGAAGCACTTAACTTGCTTATATAAAACTTACAACTATGCAAATATGGTATACGAAATGTATCGAACCAAATATGCACTTTAATAACATAACCACATACACCAAACCTAATTCATTTGGAATGTTTACTTAAATTTTCTGATCAAAATTGAGACTAACTCGCTAAATAAAATATACCTATTTGGACCTACTTACTTACCTAGCTACCATTAATTTTCGTAGTCACGATTGCCGGGAATTTGCACAATTTTTTACACAATATCCAGAGTTCTCATTTATTTAGCAAAATTGGAATTGTCAAGTACAGGAAGCCTGCTCCTGTCATTTGATTTTGATAGATGGATTTCATTTTTGGTTTTGGGTAGTTACAAGCCGGAAGATTATGACGGAAGATTGGCAGACGAATGTATATTCGATGGGACTAGGTAGGGAAGCTATTGTCGTTTTCACTTTGAATTGGATATTTTACGAAGGACGACTCGCTTGATGATGAATGTTTCCTCCAATTTTGTTATAGTGGCTATAATCTGCACTAACAGTCAGCCACTTCCTTTGAAATATAATATCCGTTATGATTACACCATGATAGGGTATTTGTACCTACCTATCCGCAATCCTATCCTTTACCTCTCAATCAAATCCTAAAATCCATTTCTCTAGTATTTCATGTAAAAATTTAAGTGAAAAGCAAATATTCTGGTAAAGACGATACCTGCTCAAAATGAATTTTTTTGATACATCTTCAACAAAAAGTAGATCTGGAACCTTCTTCTGGACGAAAGCTTCAATTAACCAAATTTGTGGTATGGCTTTATAGATCCCGGCAAACCAAGCGAAACAACCCCTTTCGGCAAAAAAAAAATATGGTTAAGTATGTTAGCTTGTTTCTGCAAGGAATGGATTGGATGCGTCAAATCCGGACTTGGATTCACAATATAAAAGGCTGACATTTATCATTCTGTTATCGTCCACAGGCCTGAGGCTACCGTTAACTTCATAACAGCGTAACCCCTGCATAAGCACTTAAGTATCCCCATTACCCTGATTGTATAGGTGGGTATGTTACTGACTACTACGCATCATTTTTTGGCAAGGTAAAAGTTACTTATCTTTCCCTCTCATCCTCCTGTCATGATAAATATTTCATATTAACAGGGTCCAATACCAGGAGCAAAAATCAGTTTTGTTCACTCCCAATGTGCCAGTGTCCATTGTAATATATTATGTTGGACCAGCAAAAAAAAAGTGAAAGCTGCTTGCACAAATAAATAAACAATTTTTGATGGAGACCCCATCAACTAGCTAAAGAGTAGGCGGTTTGCAGTAAGTAATGCCTTTTTTCTCTGTGTTGCCAAACGGAGGAATGAATGAATGAATTGTCAACAAGGACAAGCTACAAATTGGATGCAAAAGCTACATGCTATGGACTTAAGTAACTCGTGACACTGCATTTGATTTGATTGCTGATGTGCTTTCTCTTTAAAAGGATCCATCTATATCATATTCATCCACCCATTCCTATTTACAAACAGCATTTCGTATGAAATGAAAGTGAAAGCAAAAGCAACAAGCTCGATATTGGATACGCAGTAAATAAACATGCCAATATGGAATGGAACTCTAAAAACAGCTTGTTTGTGAAAGCAAAGTTTTTTTTTTACTTAAAACCAAATACAAACAGTAAAAAGGGAACCGGTAAAATTCAGTCCATCCTAGCCCAGCCCAGTCCAACTTCAAAATCCTGATGAACTATTTTTATTTGCTGGGACGGCATCATCAGAATCAGCTTTGAAAAAGTTGTTGAAGATTTAGAACAAACATAAGTACTTAAGTTTGAGTCCTGTATCAAAGTAATTGATTTTTTTTAGATGTATGGCAATGACTCTCCAGCCGTGTCGGTTGGGTGGGTGTGGGTGTGAATGAAAAAGCGGCCAGCAAATACAAAATCAATTTCTTTGCGTCTGATTGTATAAAAGTTATGGATGGAGGGGTGAGTGGGGGAGAGTGGGTGGGAGGAAGTAACAAATCTTTAAAGCTTTCAAATTGTTTTTAACTTACATAAGTATATTCTCATATGATATAAGTATATTGATGGAAATAAGAGGAAGCATTCGAAGAGAAAGCTCCCATTTCTCCATTGATTGACTTCCCGACAAATGTTTCCTAAAACGTGGAAGAAAAATATCTTTCTCTTCCTTTTCTCCACCAGAAAAAAAGAGCTATCAATATTGACGTTCTCCTTGAGCGTGTCCTCAACACTTCTTCCACCACCGGAATATCTTGCAAAAAAAATAGGGTGTTCTGGAGCCTGGAACTAACATGGGCAATCTTTCTCTGTCTTCCGCATGTTGGAACAGGGAAGCAATCGGAACTTTATTTTTCGTCTACGTTTTTTTACTACCACTAACTATGTGACTGGGAGTTCAGATACCGATGATGATGATGAGGAAACCATGCCATATAGTAAAATAACGATGAGTTGATGCCCCTGCCAAAGGCCTAGCCAGAGAAGGAAATAACTTCCCATTTTTTCTTTACCGGAAGGGAGAATTTGGAATGGTATTTATTATAAGTTCACTTTGTCATTCTTACTTCTCCTCTTCTTCTTCTTCTTCTTCCTAATACACCTGCTTTATGTCCAAAAGTGCTTAACTAGGACCTTACACAGGATCGTCTAGCCCAGTTAAAATTTGTAATGGGAAGAAGGAGAGAATCGAATGTATGTATATTTATGTGTCGCTGAATAATGTATGGGAATGGGAGCATCAAGGGATTTTATGAGAAAGTTGGACATAAACTATTTTCATTCTTTCTCCCTTGCCCCCAAACATACTACTTCTCACTTCCTAGTCCAAGAAGCAACCAACCCGTTCCACCATCCGAAACAATTTCGGGTTTCCCTTCCCCTTCATCATCTCCGCAATGGCATGCATTATTCCCTAATACATTCCCCATACTTTTGCGTGTAACCCTTATGCCTTTGGTATGGTGGATTAATGATGTCGTGTGGTATAGTCATAGTCATAGTCATACGTACACTAGTTGGACTGGTCTCTGGTAAAAGTGAAAATTTTCTGTGAGGTACTCAAAGAAATTGTGCCATGATGGTTGTTGGTCTTCCTTCATTTCGCACACTGCTGGACTGGCTTCAGCCACCCATCGAAATAATAATGATGCTGACCTAAACAGCAATTCATTAAAGTCCTGGCCATTACATTACATACGAATCCCTTTTGTCTCTACTTTATACTGACTGTAAATGCTTGCATGATCCCTAAACAAAAAAAACTCTTTTCTCTTCTGGACTGGATCTCTGGGTAGGATTGTGACAAATGGAAAGGGACTTCGTGGCGGTGGTGGTGGTGATGTATAGGTATGTAAAAAGTGCATGACGATGATGTGATGGTTTAGGTTTAGGATGTACTTCCTCTGGTGGAAATAAAAAATTGTACATGAGGATTTGCCACAAAAGCCACAGCGGTTTTGCTCACTCATGAAATGGACCATTATTCTACTTGGCACTTGGTTCTGGCTTCTGGCTATCTATCTCTGACTCTGACCCCTGTCAATATACATGGCAGAATGAGATGACATGCATGGCCGTGAATGAATCCCATTTTTGCTTGCCCATTTATTTCCCGAAGTGAAAGCAGCCATGTTTCAGCTTATCAACTTCAACGAATTGTGTTGGATAGACATAAAAAGTATCATAAATGTTTCAAATAATGATGTATGGGATTATTCTAATCTAAATTGTTACAATATGTATTAGATACTCACGTTTCAAATAGACCGACAAGGTGGACAAAGATGATTAAAATGCATAACGATGTGATGTTGTCGGTTGTGGGTAGTCTTCGTTGTTGAGTAGATGGTGCCATTATCTCCTCCCTTGTCCCTGCGTGTGGTGTCGGTATGGCTGTGGCTGATTAATTGTATTATTCAGAAAGTAAACTTTTTTTTCTCCCGTCTGTCCGGAACGATTCTAAGAAACTTTTTTGACGCACATCCCTCAAACATTAAAATCCCCGGGAAATTAAAGCTGTCCAGAAAAGGAGCTTACGATTAGATGGAGGAACTAATGGAACTACTAATGATTTTGGCACACTATTCCATGTAGTTGAACATAAATTGGGCACTGGAGCTCTAGGGCATTATATGTGAATACTGTGGGGTTTTGGCTTAGTCGTCTTTCCCCATTTTTGTTTCATTATCGTTATATGATAATTGCGGTTCAGGAAAAGGATGATTCTTGCAACAACCAGTAGCAGTTTTGTTAGAGAAAGCTGATTTCGTTACAACATCAAAATTATGTCTGTAGCCGTTTGATATTGACTTTCTCTCTGCTTGCACCACCAGTCATATGTATATTGCTTAATACAATGTGTAGTTTACCATATGCCCAGAGAAAGGATCAAAGTAAATGATTTTCTTTCACGGGGGTAAAAAATCAGGACCTCGACACTTGTCCCTGGAGCTGGGGCTGGAGCTGACTCTTCGTCAGCTTTCCTTTGTGAAGCACAATCAGGAGACTAAGGTAATTCCAGTGTAGCTAACTAGGATTTATAAATCTATTCCGAAAGTTTTAGGAATTCTCAAACCATATTAATAAAACTCCTCCAAAATTTATTTGACGCAGAACACAGGATGCTTCCCTCGCTTGCCTAATGTCAAACTCGAAAAGGGTCTCTCTCCCCGTCTATGGCTGTTTCACTCCACTCGCAAGTATATTTAAAGTCAGTTCAGTATTACTTTACTTTTACTTGAGTTTGAAATAGATATGGAGAGAGTTGTTTACTGTAATGGGGATCCTACACCCTATCATCATCTCTTATTGCGGTGGTGGCTTTGCACACAACAGCTCAAGTTCCCCCAATGATGTTATAATACGTTGACTATGTCTATGTGACGACTACTTTACACTTTCCCCAAACAACAAGAATTTCCTCTTTCCCTTTGATCATCATCCCATTCCACCAAAGTCTCTATTACAGTTTTGCTTTCACTCAGCTCAGTCTCAGCCCATGTGTGTCCTCCTGGTAGAACTAGTTTCCTCTCACTGCCAGCCTCCGTATGGCAGTGGCGGAGTTTTATTTCTCTCTATTTCACCTATTTATTCTTTTAGCAGAAGTCTAGCAAAACGGATGTGATGGGGAAGAGCAGGGCTTGTGAAATGATGCAGAATCCAGGGCTCTCTGGTATAATATAAGTAGTGTATGGAAATGGAATCTATGGCATGGCTCTGGCTGCATAAGGTATAAGTACTAAGAAGAGCATCACATCACACTAGACATATTTGTGCACATTTTTGAAGATGTTCTGGATCTTTGGATACCTAAGGTACACGCATGCCATGATATGATGCTGGTATCATTCTTTGCTTTTGCTTTACCTCAAATGAAAATTTACACTTGTTCCAAAAAGGCTCCTTTTCTATGAATGAAATAACTGGGAAATGAGCATTATATGCTTCAATCTACTTACCTTTCCCCCTTTGAAAATAGGTACTATTTGTAAACTAAGTAAGGAGGGAATAGGGTCATTTGCAATTTCTAGTGGAATTTCTAGGCATTGGCTTGGCATTACTTACTTTACTATAATATACTACAATGTAAACACGTACATGACTCAGCTTCCCCCATACCACGTATACGCTTTTAGTTCATCATGTAAATGCACACGGAAAGTGTTCCACGTTATTATGTATGCAATAAGTAAATTAGCACATGGGAATGAAACTCACGTCCTACTTCAATTCAATCTTAATGCTAATGTATTTTTAACCTATTTACCAACCAAGAGCAAAGTTCAAATAATTAATAGTCCAAAAAATCACTTAAGTAATCAGAAATCTAAGCCGGGATGTAACTGTATTGGTCATGCATGATCCTAACATAACATGACAAGGGTCGTGTCATGTTCCAAGAATTAAGAATTTAAGAACGGGTCATATGACATTAAAGAAAATGGTACACCAATCGCAATCTTAAGGAAGCTTCTCCGATTTTCTTTCTTTTTAAGACACAATTTACCCCATTATTTTCCTCTTTGTTTACTCCAAGGATATAAATTTGAAGGTAATCGATACTCAGGGTAGAGAAAAAATTGTTTTTGAAATTAAATTAGGGCCTCCAATTCAATTCCTTGATATGGTGCTATAAGGAACCAAGAAAAGAAAAAAAGGTTTAAAGGAGATTTATTCCTTACGTGTGGAGAAAGCAAAAGAATAGATCTATTGTGTTTGACCACCGCTGTTAAAAGTAAAGAAAACAAAACAAACACTAAGGAGAAAGCATAACAGTATTGGAAAGTGATGGTCTTACTTAAAGCAGCCCCCATCTAACTTTTACATGAAAGTACTCTTTAAAAGAGCAGGGACAGACATGTCAAAACAAAGCAAAAAAATCCTATGCAAAGAGTACAAAGTACAAAATATGTTTACTCACTCTCGCCAATCTTCACCTGTGTTTGATTTAGTTTCCCACCAGCATACCACCATTATAGTGGTATGGCATGGAATGAAGGTGGTTGCGATGATGATGCTGATGATGCCACCAAGAAAAACAGAATAAAACTGGAAAAGGAAAAGAAACGTGATGCCACCCAATAAAAGAGGGAGAACAGGAGTTAAGTACACTGTAAAAGTATGCGGTGGGAGATTAGATTTTTTCGTTAGAGTGAAAGTATGAATGTTGCCCACATTTTTTTCTGCTCAGAAGGACGGATCAGGCTGGTGTCGGTTACAACACTTTATTGACGACTGCTCCTGGAGAAAGTATGTACAATATAGCTATTGCTAAGCCGGTGCCAAGACAAACATGTCGTTTTGAACTATAACATTATTATCAGCCTGGAATGCAATGGCAGGAGAAAGCGTACCTTAGACCAGGAGAGAAAGACGAGTGAAAGTAAATCTCAATCAGCTCAATAATGCTCCTTGTATTTCTTATCTCCCCCAGTCAAGTCTCTCGTTGCACATATTTTTTCTCCTGCCTGGCTGGTTGACTTGGCTTGTATCTGATCTCTGATCTTGCTAACAAAGCAATAAATTGATCTGTAGGACTTTAATGGTATCATGACACATCCCAATTGAATCTAGTTGAAAAGATTGATAGAAAAGAGACACATTACCTATATGGGATCTGACTGAAGCTGAGCTGATCTAGTGGAATTTTGGAAAGTAATGAGCTTGTACTTGTACTTGAATGTTTGCTCTTATGTTTGAGCATACCTTTCATGGATCCTAACTGCAATGAACGTACGTGGTCTACTTTCTAAAGAAATTCACTCTCTCGAATGTTCACATCATCCTCAGCAAATCCTTCTTTGCAGAGCGAGATAATAAGGTTTTACAAAGTGAATGATTCCATACAGGATAAATAAAGTTAAATAAGATGTACTTCATTGTTAAACTGTTGAATGGGGAAAGTTTTTCCCGGTATTCATCAAACTTTCACTTTGGGAAGCAGGTAGCGAGAGTTAAGGGTAAGGAAGAAAGGAGCTACCTATATTATCCCATTTCCTTGAAAACAGGTATTACAGCTTTTGGGTAAAACTCCGGTCCAGACTAAATGAAAATGCTTTCACTTGGCTGATATAGATAGTAGCCAGCGAATAAGAGAACAATGAATGACTGCTTACTACACACAAAGCACCCAGAGAGAATCCTTCAAAGAGGATATTCTCTTTTAACAATTGAACTTTTATTTTCGCAACAGCCAACAACCACAGGAAGCTCATCTGGCCCAGTTACACAGACAAAACACGTTTTCCTTGAAGGCTGTGTACTTTTTGTTGTTGGGTGAAAGCACACAACTTACCTTGCATACCTATAAACCACTGACGATCCATGCCTATGTCTATATTGCATTGCACCAAGTTAAGGAAAAACAAGAGGACGTTTCCGTCTATTTATGCCTATTCCATTTTGTTTTGTTGATGCATCCTCATCAAGGAAATCCCCTCTGTTTGGATTGGACTGCACAAAGAGCTAGCCAACGCAACAACCCTATTCCTTACTTATGTACCATATACCTGTCCGGACTCCGGACTCTGTGTCCTTTGTTCTAAATTCTTTCATTCCCAATTTGACAGAAGTCGTTTTACTTTTGCTTATATTCAAAATGATGATACTTTCCAACAGCCCATAGTGCAGTGCAGTACCATAAAATATCATGTAAGATAGGAAGCAGGAAGGAAACCCAAAGATAACTTCATCTTCTCGGAGGATCATCAAGCTTTCCCTCTTTATTTTTTCATGATGATGTTCATGTAGTTGATGGTGATGATAACAACATGAACATACCTAGTCAATGATTTTTTGCACTTCCCTTTTTGCATTGTATAAGGCAAAGAAGAAGAATTTAACATTTATAGAAACAGAAGCCTTGGTCTTGCTGGTTCACCAACTTCAGTTGTATTATGTTACATATAAAAAGAACTACATTTGGCATATTTTGAACAAGTAAGTATTATATAGGAAGAAGTGGCTCTTCCCCAATTGAATATCTTGTTGAAAGCTGTTGTTTGTATAGCTATTTCCTCCTCACCCTTATAAATCCCATATTCTATTCAGTTTCATCAGCATAAATGTTTTTGAGTATCTTAGACATAGGTCGTCCTCATCCTCGTCAAGCCAAACCAAACCCACTGCGTCTACGGCTCTCTGTATAACGAAGATAATGATATGACATAGACAGCCCTATTCCTGGTTGTCGGAAGGTGGACTGGAATAGAACTGGGCTCGTACTCGTATAAATGTTGCATTTAATATTCAACAATTCAACCATAAACATGCATTCAAATGCCAAGCCCAACCAAAGGTACAAAACTGTATAGAACAGGTTAAGCCGCATTATCCAACTTCCTGGGAATGAGAGGATCCTCCAATTTCTCAACAACGTCTTGTATCAAACGGAAATCTCGAGGCATTAACATTTTTTTCTTCCGTACAACTCCCGGCATCCACCACCACCCCACTTGTACTTTCCTCTCCCTCTCATTCATTAATCTCCGAATTGTAATCATGAGGGATTTACAAGGGATGTCATGCAATATATTGCATAGTGGGTTCTCCTCCGGGTATAAATAAGACTGGGAGCTCTGGAGACTTGAGACCAGGCCCCATCTGCGAAAGGGGCATTATTAGTCCACATTCTTAAGACAAAATGCTTGAGACTGAGGAGAAAAAAAACAAACCACCTATATGTGAAGACGACGCCAATGCCATTGCCATATCCGCATTACACACATATAATGGAGGAGCATTGCATGTGTCTGAGATAACAATTATTATAGGTTATGGCTCGTTCCCTCTCTTACTCACAATCGGCATCTCGACAGACACAAACGAACATAACTACACAGGGAGAGAGAACGAGTGAAAGCAGGAATTCCATCCGTATGTATCTGTCCCAAATTGACGGAGAGAAAGTGGATTTTTTTTAAAGAAGAGGGAAAAAACAAGTAATGCCATGTTTGAGTTACATTCTTAGACACAATTGACTGAAGGAGAGGGAACGATGCTTTAAGGTTTTTGATGGGTCTAGGATGTCTTTCTTTATGGACGTCACAACAACATCGAGAACTTGGGCTATTTTTCCCCTGCACTAAAGATGCTCGGAGGGAGTAACTATCTCTGGCTTGCTTCCTCCCACTCTTTGGAGAACACACCATGCCATAGCAGTCAGTCAGTAGTTACAAAATCACATTTTTTCGTATTGGGTTGGGACATAAAGTGAAAGTATATGGGGAATATAGGTATTAAAAGTGCCTATTGTCTACACAGCCTATAATGTATACCATTTACATTTCCTGTTCGAATTCTTTATTTTTTGTTAGAAATAAAAGGGAAGATGAGAGGAAAAGAAAGAAAGATCTCAAATTTTTTATGGTCCCTCCGAGTTCCTTTTAAGCTCTCAATTTTATGTCAGCCATTAACATTTATTCTGTTTCATGTAGCAAATTTTAATGTAGTACACATCAAGTTAAGGAAATTGTAGGTAGCTCGGAATTTATAAGCACGTTTTGTATTATTACATACATGACTATATAGCGTAGGTATTGGAAGACCCCCGTGAGGATCTTGACATTTTTTTGTGAGTTACAAGGACATGGATTACTTTGGATTTTCCTCTTTCCCAATTTTTACAACATAGTTTTTTGTAGCCCTGCGGATTATTTACTGGAAATTGACGAACACCAATACAAGGGCCAGTTATGATTATATGTGTTTACGGGTTGGTGGGTGATACTCGAAAGGAATGGATAAGGATAGGAGGATATCTTCCTAAGGGGTAGGTCTAGATGGTGGCATTCCGTTGCTCAATAATAATACGGTTGTTTTTTTATGTTGGGACAGTCAGTGCCTTTGTACTTGCTTGCATTAGTAATGTTGGCTCGTGAGACATAAAACGGGAGTAAAGTAATCTTTTATTTTAGTTGTTAGTGACTTTTTTCTCTGGGAACAATGGACGACAGGGTGATTTGATATTGGACGCACATGAAATATTGCAACAGAAAGCTACAACACAACGGTTATAAAGTCGAAGTAATATCAATATATTTTTTATACGGGAGCTTTTTGTTTTTATGGAATTTGAAGTTTGAGAGAATCTGGAGAACAAAAATACCTATGTGCCAGTAGTATTCATATACGTACTCATATATAGGTACATTTTTCATAGATGAACCATTTATGGTATTACGAAGTATGAAGTGGTGGTGGTGTAGCTATGATCAATAATGCATTTTTAAAAAAATGTTCCAGAAATCGACTACGAAATATTTAATTAAAATATTGGATGCAAACATGTCAACATGAATAATGTTTCATACTCCAACAGTTTTTTTTACTGAAAACGAAAACAATATTCTGATTTTACATTAATATGAATCATTCAAGATGGCTTACCATTTAATATATAATTCTAGCCTAGCTTTCCACCCATGATTGCCAATCCAAGGTTGTCAAAATATTCAAATATACATTGAGAAACTTAATCCCGACAATTGCAAATAGATCTACTAACCTAGTGTATAGATAGATAGACATACATCCTTTCCCTACCTTTGACGTTCATATTTAAATTGGACGCTTCTCCCTGCTTTAATTCCATGCAAGATTACTTTATAAATTAAATGTGTATTAGTGATTTAGTATTGTAGATACATTAAGTGGTCAAATTGCTCCGTCGTTTACGAACTGAATTTCTTATCAACCGATTTTGAACTTTTATAACATCGTACTTGCTATATATAACAATTAGTTAAGTAATTGAAGTTAACGTTCTCCTTCGAGTAAAGCTAAATCAGTTTAAAAAAGTTTGGCTGCTCAACTATTGGCTACATTGGATTGAATTTGAATTATTTTCCTGCATTGCATTTTCATAAATACAGCATAATTTAATTTATGCGTCATTGACAAGATGACAATAGGAAATTATTCCCTGCCACTTATTTTTCCCATTTCCGGTCGTGCCTTCTCTTCCTCACATGCACTGTCGCAATAAGTTTTGTAATTTCCGTGTTTATTTCTTATTTATTCATATATATTACTGATATATTTCTGATGTATCATTTCTGATATGCCATGCCATTTTCACTTAACAAAATTCTCCGGAAGTCGGTTGGAGGTTTTTTATTACATAAATAAATATTCACTTTAATCATTCTATGGAATACGACATAAACTTCCAATCCAGCAATGTATCTATCTGGCCAACTTAAGTAGTTTATGTTATAATGTCACATCACATCACAACACAGCAGTAAATTGTTTTACTTTTTAGCTGAGTACATCGTTCAATATAGTTTGTTTTTGGGAAACATTTTTTTATATCTAGCATGATATCTACATTTAAATCTTTACTTTGTCTATCGTATCATATCAGTTAAAGACCCATTCAATGCTAGACCACGACACAATATAAATGCCTAAATATTCTGCAATGTTACAAAAGTACATGGTATTATGTAACATACTGAATTATGTTGATGCTCTAAGGTATGTATTTTTCCTATGTGTATTTTTCCTTTTCGCAACAAACTTTATTTTCATAGTTTTGGGCACTGGAGAAAGGGCCATTCTTTTATATGAATTGAACTATATTTTTTAGGGGAGAACGTTATTTGCAGACGTACTTACTTACTCACTCAGAGATATTTTAGCGGGTGAACCTGTCATCATATTTCAAGGAAGAAAAAATTGAATTTCAACCGTTAGCCTAGTTGAGTACGGATGGATCATGAAGTTTCCTTATTTATTCATACCAAACCTAATTCATATATGTGCCTATTCGGGAGTGAAAAAACGGTCTGAGAAATATCCATCAATAAGGAGATTTGCGGTTGGTTTTCTTTCAGCAGTTCGCTACTTTTCCTTTTGCACATTTATCATGTTATGGACTACAAAAGAATTGAAAATCTTGTTGCATTATTCCAGTCACGATCCCATCGTTTGTTAAAAAATAACCTACTTTGTTATTGCATATGAGCGACATTTTTAGGGGGAATGAAAAATGGGAGGGGGATAATTTCTGACATGTTTGAATTTTTGAGAAAAGGCTTGTTTCGGAAAGTTGGACTACATGAGGTATATATACTTGCGTAAATTTACGAACATATACAACTGCAAATGCTCAGGGCTAACTGTTGAGAGCTGGACAGATCAAGATCATGTTAAATTTTAGACAAGTCAAACTCAAAGATGATGTCTAGAATCTAATAATCTAATAAATAAACATTTCAATATAGCCATGTACATAGAATGAATCCGAGGAATAACAGATACATTTTGTAATTTGTACAAATATGAAAGTCAATTACCAGTTACCCAACCGCGCTTCCAATAATAATACGTTTAGACATGATTTACAAAGAAAACTGCAGACCCATCATCAGCAAAATCTTGAAAGATCAAAGTATAGATAATCTGTATAATGATTGCGTTCATTTTCATACATAGTAACTGCCAGTATGGAATGTATCCGAATATTTCTACTAATTCGAATCCCATCCCAATACCACATCATCCACGTGTTACTTATCTACCTCTGTGATAATTAGCTGAGGTGAGCAAGAAGAAACTTTTATATGAAGCCATTGACTATCGACAATTCCAATTACTGTTGACTAACTTACCATCAAGTGCTGACTAACTCACAATCAGCAAGAGTTCAGTTCAAAATAATGCCAGCTCAGGTAATTGGTTTGCAACAGCTTCCAAGTAAAACCTACCCAATATCCTAGGTAGAATCTGTGCTTCCTCAGCAATGTGATTGTGATCAGGACATCACATATTAAATATGTGGTTATGCAATAATAATAGCCGTCTCTCAACTGTCAAGCAAGACTTCTGTCGAATTCGTATATTTTAGGGAATGGGATATTATATGCATGAGTTGCAAATAAACACTTTTACCTTTATTCTCTCTGTATATGACATAACGTCAATTTTGTTGACGATGTAATGCACACCTTATAGATCAACAATGTCAGCATTCCGCAACTTCTAGATCAGAAACGATTACGACTGAAATATGTATGCATCTTAGCTTAGCACACATCCTACTCTACAGTCATGTCATAACTTACTAATATTTTTGTAGGAAATGCTGTGTCGACATTTCAAGTTCCTGTCACAGCTCGTTAAGTGATGACATGACAATGCTGGAGAAAGTAGACCCCAGGTTGGATTGTTAGAAGAAGTCCTTAAATTGAGGTAGCAGAATGTTGACGAATCATCAAATTGACGATTAAATGTCCACCTATGCAAAAGTACATTATTACCTGTTATTTAAAAAATCTGGGTTGGGTAGAACTGAAAACCTCATCATGGTCATGCATTATTATAAATTCAAGTATTTTGCGGAAAATAAAATTAACTCAAAACTCAACTCGAAAGTCACAAGATATAGTCCCGCATGAGAATGGCCTAAATAACTCGTTCGAAAACAGCCCATAGGAGACAGCTTGACTTTTGTTATTCAATACATAATGAAATGAGCTCTTACATGAGATAATACTGCAATTTTGCGTGGGTGTTATTGTAATAGCTTATTCCAGCAGTCAAACATAATAATAATAAAATAAAATAACCCACATGACCTTCCCAAAATTATACCAAGTAAATATGGCACAAGGCACAAAGTGTCTCCGGATTAGATAGTGGATATTATTGTTCCATATCATAATAATTGGGTAAGTTTATTTAGGACAAAATTCCTCCAGAAAATGTACATATATTCATGACGAGAAAACTTTCCTTCCCAAAAGCCAAGGTTTACTACTGCTCTGCTCTTCTGTTATTTAATACTCCATCGTGGAGGAAATAAGAGCTGGGGGACGGGGTGCAATATGAGAAATATGAAGATTTCGACAGTCTCTTCCACTTCTTATGTCATTCATGGAGCCCTTCAGCTCCAGCACCAGCACCAGCCAATATAAGAAAGCTGTGTCATGCATTCAGAGACATTTTCCCCTAGCCATGAGCAAAAGTTATGTATTAAGGAATGGGATAAGATGATATTATATTTTTGCTCCATGAAACATCCTTGTTTCCCCTTGTTAGTATTCAAGACAAGCGTCCCCCACTTAGGATGGAAGAGTGTGACTTGATGCTACAAGAGAGAATATGAAGATGACGAGGATGAACAAGGAAGAGCTATTTCATTTAAGTATATCAACATCAACTACATCCACAACAACTGCAGTTACTCCATATCCTCCATTCTCTTTTCCGATTTCCGTGGGCTTTATTCATTCATAGTCGAATTTTAGCCCATCACTGTCATTACAATTCAAAGACAGGCATAAAATGGAGATAAGACAACAACGGCATGCCAGCGTCTGAGCCTCTCCTCCCAGAGCCGCCTGTAGTAAATGATTCTGGAAAATATGTGGAAGTAATGCGGAGGCAAATGAAGTTCTGTTTTGTTCAAGAGCAAATAAAGTCTAAATATAATATGGCAATGGCATAGCATGGCATATTGCATTTTCTATAAGATGATACGATGAAATGATGTACACCACAGAGCAAGGGAATGAGTATTCAATTCAATTCAATGTTGAATTGCTCTGAATGTGAGCTGGAGTTGGAGTTAAAACCTCTTCAAGCTGAAAGGAGAAGGAAATTGACCTGAATGTTGGAAAAGCTCATTATACGTCCCTGTGAATGTAATTTCCTTGCCATTTACCAGACCAGAGAGAACAAGATGTTTCATACTCCATACTCCATACTCTCCTCGCCTCATTGTCATTACTTTTGTCAATTTCTAGTTCCCAGTTTGGCCTTAGTCACAAATACAATCACAAGTCATTGAATAAGACGCAATGTAGCTGGCTATATATGGTATTGGTTTCTTTGCAAGTTTATCTTTATTTGTCATAAGCGAAGCTATTACATATTATGGGCTGTCTGTTCACGTTATTTTTATTTTTATTGCCAGCTATTGATACTGCACTTGGTGGAGGAATCAAGGCCGGATGTTATATGATATATACATATTATCTTCACTCGATATGAAAAATTCATTAATGATCGACTCGACATTCATATCCATATCCACATGACTGCGGTTTGAGGAAAATAATATGGGTTGACTGAAAATTTCTTAGGAATTGATATCGTGATTGGGTCGTCATCGAACAACTATTTATTATCATGAATTCCCAATAATGTTCTGCCACATGCACATGGACCATTTCCAATTTTTCAGATACCGATAGTAGTAGACATGCAGACAAGAGGCAACTGCATAGTATTTAAATTTGTCGTAATGGAGCAATTGAAGCATGAAGCATAGCATGCTAATTAGACTTCCAATCTATATTTCACTCTAGAGTAAATTTGGAAGCTTGTGGCTTCGTAAGCAACAATAATGGAAATAAAATATTAAATCTATTTATGACAGGATGTCTGTCGAACTTGGTGGTATTTTATTTGGGACAGGACACGGACACGACATGGTCGAAGGAAAAAGTTTACGGTTTTCCTCAAAATTCAAAAGCTCACGAGAAAATACAATTCGTAAAATTATAAGCTAGAGGACCCATTCGAGTAAGTACGTCTTCACCTTCCTCAACAAGCTCAAACATGAAATTAAAGTAATTGGGCTTGGGCTTAATACACAACTACGGTGAAATCCCAATTTGGCCCGGAGATCCTGAGAGCTAATATAATAGAGCACTTCAATTAGAAGCTAACACCACCATCACCTAAGATTTACAGTTACATACAATCCGATCTGAAGATGAGTGAAGTGGCCGTGATAGAAGCCCAGAAGCCCACTTCCATCTTCCACGTGAACCTGGATATATCTCCACCTCATCTTGATATTGATCGAGATTCCTCCGATGATAATGATACTGACAAAGGAGCTGAGCCAAATCTTTCACGAGAATCTTGGAAATTACAACGTGAGTCTAAGAAAATTGATATGTTTGCTGAAATGAAACAAATCATCTTTTGTAGCAAATCGGCAATCAAAGTTATTACTTCTGTTCCTTGGACATATAAAGTAATTTGTACGAGGGATTTAAAATATGAGACAAGGCATGACAGAAAGTAAATGAAGTATGTATGTATGTATAAAGCATGTGGCATTATAAAAGTTGGCTAGGCACTCATTTAATTCACTTCCCTTCTTTCCCCTACTCACAGTTTTGAGATTGGTGCAAGAAGCCCCTAAGCCCATACCGGTGTTCTGCTCCGAGCCCAGACAATTTCCCCATTTGGGGATCAATAATAGGATCTCTGAAAGCAGCTGGGCCTCGGATTCAACCTGTTCCACTGAGGTAACGGGAAGCGATTCCGCTTCATTGACGGCTTTGGAAGGGACAAAAGGTGGGAATGAGACTGAAAATTGGGAGTGGGAAGAATCAGCACTTTCTCCGCCAGCCTCCGCATCCGCTCCATTCCAATACCAACAGCCCAGCTTTCCAACTGGGGACTGGAATAATGCTGATCCAATCCCAATCTGTCCATCCAAAGAAACAAATGGGAAAATGTTGAAAACCCGTGCAAACTACAAAAGGGATAATCAGGAAGACATGAAAGAGCTTGATACACTTCCACAAAAGCATATGAATTTAAGCACAAGGACGGTAAAAAACCCAATCCCACAAGGTCATCCTCAGGTGGTGGTGGCGGCAGAGGGAAATAATGATGGGAAGAGGAATAGACAGGCCACCCTAAGTTTGAGCATTCAAGGAGACTCGGAGTACTGGAAAAAGTTTCGCCATTCCAAGGATTACCAGTCGTCGCTGATGATTGAGACTATCTGCAACGAAGTGTTCAATCTAAGGCCCAGTCTCAGGTATAAAAATCTAATGAAGCTATCTCAGCGAAAGAAAACTGGGATGAGGAATAAGGGGGAGAATGGAGGAAACCGGGAGGAAGAATCATCTCTTCAGCAGTTGGTTATAGAATCCAGTAATGATAAGGATGATGAAAAGGGAATTAAGGTAGAAATGCCAGATAAACAGAGAGAGGAGGATGGGAAGACAAAGGAGAAAGTACAAACTATCTCAACTCGGCAATCTCACCATGCTGTTGTGAGCGAAGAGAAAAGGGATGAAGTCCGGAGTAATAAAGCATTTTCAAGCTTTCACCAACAACAAGAACGGGGGAACAATGAGGATGATAGTGGAGGCGCCAGTGTTGCTCTTGCTGGTGGTGCTGGTAATGGAACTTCATCATCGGAGAAAGAGCATGGGCGGCCGGATGGGATTGGATACCAAGGAGGGGAAAGGAAGCAAAGCCATATTTCAACAACTTCAAGTGTGTTTACAGTCACCACCAGTGGGGACGGGGAGGATGAAAACTTTAATGAATATAGGTCGGATGGGCGAGTCGGGAGAATGCTAATATCTGAAGGGTTCGGCTCCCTCTTCCACGGCTATCTGACGAAAGGGGAGACTGAGAGCCTTCTCAGAACTAAGGGTCAATATTTGATTCGTCAAGTGTGGAAAGAGGATGGATTCATATTGAGCTTTAGGTAAGCGGTGGGAATTATTACTGGCATTTGTTCAACCGACTAAATCGACCAAAACGAGGCGAACATATAAATACCCATGGGCATATATGTACATACCTACTTGTATGATGGGATGTAACTCATCTAATGGAAGCTGCTTTCTCCTCCATTAATTTTATGGTGAAGCTCATTAAACCCGAAGAGGAATTTCGGATTTGTAAGGTCATTCTTGGAATTATGCTCGTTTCTTTTCTGCGGGCCCTCACGAGGCAAAATTTATGTAAGGGGTAAAAAAGAGGACATAAGTTGTTTACCATCTTTGTTCCCCATGTCGGGTTTCATTAGAATCGATTCTCTAGTCAATCAAGTAGGTATTCACAAATTGTCGGGGTAGGTACTACAACTTCCGCACCGCAATATGGGTGGATTCTTCCTCTGAGGGAGAATTTTAAGAGGGTACTAATTTTCATATATTGAATGGGAATCCTTATGTCATGACAGATTTGATGGTGAAGTGCTGAATTATCGTATAACATGCGAAGTTGGTTCTCCTCCTGCTGCCGCCACAACCACCACCACCACCATCCCCAATGCAAAAAGCAACTCTTCCGGTGATGATAGCCATTCATCCGAAAACTTTCATCCCAAATGTCGGTACTACCTAGAGAATCGTCGCAAGTGCTATTCCAGTTTGGAGGAGCTAGTTAAAGAGGGCCTGCTCACCCTCCACTTGGAGGAGAATGCTGGCTCCTATATTGACCTTTTGGTAGAATTAGCGCAGTTCCAGCGGAGTGACAGTCTGCTCCAAACTCCCACAGCTGCGACGGGTCCGGGATCAAGGAAGACGAGCAGGTCGGCTTCATTCAGGGCGACAAGGATCCCAAGTTCATGCTCATCAACTGTGCCTGGTGGAAATGGTGTTGATGATGGGGGAAATCGCAAGTCCTCCTTGACTGTTGTGAGAAACTCGATGGTAAGGAAAGAGAAAGCAGTTTTGATATGAATAGGTACAAATACGAATTCTGCTGGTGGTAAAATTTTAAAAGGGGACAGCCCAAAAATAGACAAAAAGTGAAATCTCTCCTGTGGAGAACAATACTCCTCCATTAAAAGATAATGAAACCGCATGAAATCACTCAGCCCCCATTACGTTGTAGCCATTCAGTTTACGATGAAGTCATATCTGACATAGATTCTGTCGGGTAGAGACTATTTACCAGTAATAGCCGAAATTGGCACGTAATCCGGTAATTGGTGATTTAAATGGCGCACACAGTGAAGTCTTCTCTGTTTGAAATGCTGCAGTTAAGTATGGCTACGCCTAGCCCTAAAGATTTTTATTGTTAATTATCAAAATACAATACACTAGACAGACCAGAAAAGTAGAGTAGGTTTATACGGTAAGTAAAAAAAACGAGTTGGAAAAGATAAAGATGCATTTTATAGTTGTTTGTTTGCTGTAGCCTCGTAAAATGTATCTTGAAGCCAAAGCCAAGTCGACATAACAGTTTTGAGATTTTTTGTCCCCGAAATCAAATGGAACGTTTTTGTTCTTGTTCCCCTCCCATGGTCAACCTAATGGAACCTATAAAAGAGCGTTTCATTATAATCCATTTAAGATAGGTGCTCCCAGCAGTGTCGTCAACGTCGATAAGTCTCATTTTTCTTAGCAATATTCTCTCTGTCCTTCCAGGATATAGCCTTGCTCATCCATTTCTTTGAGGATGAGACATTGGGAGAATTGGCAAAGTGTCAAATTTGCTCAAACGGCCTAGGGGGTCCTTCGTCCTGCAAAGGGCTGCGATGTAGAGGTAATGTCATTCCCCACATTTTATCCCCAGCACTGATTCAATGGCTATAACTGTGACATAAACTTGACTTTAAATGGCCTGCTTAGCAAAGCTCTGCCAAAACTTTTTTCAATCTGTGCCTACTTCCTCCGCTTGATACATGACCGCCTGTAGCTCCAGCTTCAGTAGCTTAAATTATTCTTGAGATATGATGTTCACGGATTCAAAGCATGGACTAGTCGTAAAAACATGAATAGCAATTCTTACTTGGCCAACTAAACAAGCTTAATTGTTTTGAATTGATACCAACCCAACACGAAGAGTTAGGTAGTTATATATTTTTAAAGGAATTCGACTATAAACGCTATTGCGATATCAGGGTGACCTACATGCCTAAGTGAACCGGATCTTCCAATTCCGCATACAATTTAGACTACCGCACGATTGATTTGCATCATCCCGTCAGCTTTGAAATAAATACCTCCAAATGTACAATTCAAATCACACAACCCAATAAATCCACAAGGGTGGATGGATGAGGAAATGTACTACTTTCGAGCTAGTTAATGATAACGAAACGAGTTTACATGCATCAAGGAGAAGCTCATAGCTCTGGAGAGATGAAGGAGAACCAAACAAAGGAGGAAAGGGACAACAAACCTGAATGTAAATGAGTCTTTCGCTGAACCAATTTTATTCGCTTTCACTTTTGCGCTATCTCAATTCTCGATATAATCATTGATCAGCTCATTGGGCTGGGCTGGGGCAATAGCTTTTTTCAATTTTTCTGCTTGCTTGATTGTGATTATGCATATGTTGCTATTTGCTATAAACATCTCTTGGCTTTTGATATCAATATACCAGCAGGAGAGGGTCCAATCCACATCTACATCCGCACCACTCCCAATTCCCAATTCCTTTTGTTCAATTTTTCTGCTCATTTTCCTTCCTGATATAAATCGACATGAAAGAATGGAATAATTTCTTCTAACAATGAGAATACGAAGTGCTTTCCTCGTTTTTTCATTTCATTTCCTTTCATTTTTGCTTATTTTTTGAACAGACTGTGGTCTCCTTGTACATGAATCCTGCATTGAGAACATAAAAAATGAATGTAAGCCTGATCTAAGAACAATCTCCCCTTTCTCCACGGATTTGACAACCCTTGTCAAAGGGAACTGTTCCACTACCGGCGGCTCTTATGGACTGCCATACATTTTGGAGAAATGTATTAATGAGCTGGAGGTACGCGGGATTGGGACTGAAGGAATTTACCGGATTTCTGGTTCCGTTGCGGAGTTGGAAGATCTGAAAAATCTATTTGAAAGAGGTACATCTTTACTTTTTGCTTACATCATATCGGACTGTTTTTCACTTACATATTCCCAAACCTGCTGCATACATAATGGATGGGGCTTGATTGTGGAATTGAGATGTAAAAAATAAGTTCATAGTTGATTCCCTCATAACAAACAATAAGAGATGGAAGATGGGAAAGTGGAACGGTTTTGACTTCCCTTTTCCCTCGTGTGATTGATTGTTGGAAAAAGGGTTTCCATGTTTTAATCTGGATTTTAGCAAGTACATCATCCAAATCTAGAACAGCCACAGAGTTACTTTCTCATGGTCCGATGAGCTCAAGCTCTCAACGAAATATAGAGATCGCGATGGAATGCAATGCAATCAATTGAATCCGAATCAAAATTCACTTTCTCTTATTGACATCAAAATTGATGTTCTGTTAGAAGCTTTTCTAATGTAGAAAGTAGAAAATGCATTAATTTGATGTTTTTCTGCTTCCCCACTTGACAGAGAGAATCAACACTGATTTATCGGCATGCCCGGATATCCATTCAATCACCGGGCTGGTGAAATATTTTTTTCGTCAATTACCCGATCCGCTGATCACCCCAGAAGTGTTTGAGGAGTATGTGAAGGATGGAGCAGGTATGGAATTTATGAATTTAATGAAGAATTGAAGAATATGAAATTGGTTGATGTTTGCCAATATGATTATGGAAATGAACTTGTTTACTTCCAGGGGAAATGACGACAACAACCGTACAATCCCTCCTACTCTGTTTGCCACCTGCCCACAGATTAACGCTCAAGTACTTCCTCAGCCATTTGAAGCGCGTCACTGAGGAGAAAGCGGAGAACAAAATGAGTGCATTCAATCTCAGCTCCATCCTCCTGCCAAGTATGATAGGCCCATCCAACATGTCCTTCGATGTGCTGGAGACTGGGGCAAAATTATTGTATTTTTTGATCACACATGCGGATCAGCTCAAGTATTAAAAGAGAAAGTAAAGCATAAATAGGTACCATAAAACCTACCTATGCACTATATATTAATCAAATGACAAGTTGTCCAGGTTGATTATTACGATCATTATTGCATCCATTATCAATTCTGACATATTCGGAGTAATAAAATATCTAAGGCCAGGCCAGGACTCATTTCACTACTCATCTCCCTTCCTATTTCTTCTATTCTCTCATACATAGTTTGATAATATAACATATTTCCATTTTCAACCCTGTCATTATTTTACATCTCCATGAAAGTGAAAGAAAGAAAGGAACAACAACCGTTGAGACTTTCACTAACTTAAGTACTTTATTCTCAATATGCATACAGTATACAATACATTAGTATTTTTTACAACTTATATCATTATCATCTCATCATACAGCATCATAAAACATGCCTATTCAAGCTCAAAGAGGAAAAAATACATCGCCAAATGAAAATCATTCCAGAAAGGGGAAGAAACGTCTCATTCCATTCCAGATAGCCTTTAATTCGTCATACTCCAACCGACATCTAACGTAGGTCCTCCTGAGTTCTTAGACGTAGGGTCCAATATAACTTACTCCAGCTTTGCCCACCCAAGGAGCAATCCATACAACTACCGAACTACCCAACTTGTATCTACCTACAATGAACCGAGACTTGAATATATTTTGTCACAAGAAACTCATACTGAGGTAGGCTAGCAAAGATCTATTGGGAAGTTGCTAACGAAAATGAGTTTTTTTATAATATCGGCGTCCACACCATCCACCCGTCTTGACTTGCCCCGAACTCCAAAAATAACAAGCGAGCCTGGCCCGGCTACGTTCGTGAAAGGAATTTCATTGTTTTGTTTATTCATATTTACTCGAAAAACAACTTAAAATAAAGTGAAAAAATAAAATGTAAACAAAGGTTTGATATCCATGATCAAGGTAGGAGAACAAAGTTAATGCACTTTGAACTGAGCTACATATATTAATTCGTGAAAGTTACTGAAAAAGGAGACAAAGGTGAGCATCATCAATATCATCATGAAAAAAGTCTTTATCGATTTATGCTAAGAAAAACAATTTTTTCTTTATGAGGTGATAGTACATTCATAAAAAAGAGCTCTCTCTCGGGCG
The DNA here is from genome assembly GCA_034700485.1 of Pseudosinella alba. NCBI lineage: Eukaryota > Metazoa > Arthropoda > Collembola > Entomobryomorpha > Entomobryidae > Pseudosinella > Pseudosinella alba. Next base: position 7,540 of record JAQIXQ010000125.1, on the reverse strand, counting down.
TTTGTTTTGATAAGGGATCCATGATTGAAAAATTTTGGAAAGGGAGATGCTTCATGCGTCATGAAGTTGTCAATGCTATCATTTAAGAGTAGCAAATCGGATAGATCGGATAAAACTTCGACTAAATTGCTAAATTAAATAAAAATTTATCATAAAGCGTTTCTGTGAATGTGATGGAAATTGAAAAGTGTGTACAATTTTTGGCATTTGGCATTATTAGATGTATTCTTACTTTCTAGATTCAGTTATACAAATTTGACCAAGAGAAATTTACGATGAGATGAATGAGGGAAGGATGCGTCCTTTCTGACTATTTTACTGGAATTATTTACTTTACTGTCTAGCAGTAAAGTGGTTAGCAGGTTGATTTTGCATAGTTAGTTTGCAAACTGATTTACGTTGGATCCGTACTTTAACAGGGACGCCATCATCATGGAGCAGTTAATGGCACATGCAATGGCTTCCCATAACCCACAACAGCATCAATTCCACCCGGGGCAGATTGACATGAAGCATTTTGGGGCACCATTTGCTCAGCCGTAAGCTGAATTTGATTGAAATTCTTTCCAAATGATTAAGAATTTTACTATTATATTAGCAAAGCTCATGAATGAGTGTTTGTTCTGATTGCAGACCTCATGGAATCGGTCTTCAGCAACAAGCCCTGATGGGGAACCCCAACATGGGGATGAATCATCCCCACCATCCTTCCATTTCCCTTCAGATCCCGGATCCTCACAAGTTGGGGAAGCCGGATCATCAAGGCTACAACAAGATGCCGCAACAACTTCCAAATCAGAATAACTTTCCTGTGGAATGTCAGTATCCACTCATGTCGCCAGCCCCACTGGCCCAGAATCTCACTGTCAATAAGAAGGAAAAAAGTCCGGTTTCCAGCGGGGGCTCCTCATCCTTTAGTAGTGACAGGGAGGATCCTTGGCTTAACAGCGTCAATGCCAATGTCAATGTGAATGTCAATGCCAATGTCAGCGCCAATGCAAGCACAAGTAATGGGAAGAGTAAAAAGGGGAAATATTCTAGACGTTCGTCCGAGCCGGGTGGTACCAAAGCAGCGAAGTCGCAGAACCGGAGATTTTCAACGAATTCTAATCCTCCCCCAGTTCCTCTTCCAGAGAAGGATAAACCTTTTCAGTGCGATGTATGCTTTCGACGATTTACGCAGCGGATTGGAATGTTACAGCATCAGAGACGGCATACGTAAGAGTTCAAATATTTATTATTTGAACAAAATGTTTTAAATAATTTTCCCTCTATAATATGCGTTTACATGTCTATTATAATTAGCGGAGAACGCCCCTTTGGATGTAACTTTTGCGATAAACGATTCACACAAAAGTCGGGCCTTGTTCAGCACGAGCGGTAATTTTTAAATAAATATTATTAGATAGATAGTCCGTTCCATGAACATTGGGGATATTATTAGTTTGACTATTGCAAATATTTTTTGGGTTCTTATTTGGTTCTAATTTGTGTCCTTAGGTTGCATAATGGAGAGAAGCCATTCGGATGCACATTCTGCGAGAAAGCTTTCACCCAAAAATCTGGGTAAGTTTTTATTCAAAATTATCAAACTTTATTTACTCATTGTGCTAGTTGTTTATTATCTAATTTTAATTCCTGTTTTCTCCTGTAATTACAGGCTTGTGCAGCACGAACGTACTCACACGGGCGAAAAGCCCTACGTCTGTCCCATTTGTTCCAAGGCTTTTACCCAGTTGTCTGGACTAAAGCAACACAAAAAGGTCCACGAACGCTCTTCGGATTCCTCCAAATAAGAACTGCTAGAAGTGTTTTCATTCAGCTATGATTTTGGATTAAAACCGGATCAGTTTTAATCAATATAAGGAATAATGAACTTGGCTTGAGTAATGTTCTTTCGAATGAATATCGTAAACATCGATTTCACGTTTTGGCAAATTGTATATTGCAATACAAATAAATACTTCAATACTTCTTGCTAGCCAAAAATACTTTACAACATACCTAACCATAAACTAAAAATTATACCCGAGTTGTTTTAATTAAAATAAGTGCAGCTTAAAATGCAGGAATCGAATATCAGTTAATACTATTAAAAAGGTATGCAGTTTACAATCACAGTAATATGTGTACAGTTTCCCTCCGATTGGAGTGTTGCGGAATGGAAGTTCTGATTTTGTAATAATTTTTTTTTCACTGACTAGGTCAAGAATAAAAAAGAAAATACCAAAGTAGCTTTTAGAATTTTTGCTGTTATTTCGTTTGATGCAATGTAAATAAAGTATTCTCATAATGGACAGCATGTACAATATTACAGTTGCAATTAGTTTGTATTTCTAATTATAATCCAGCAATTTGCAAAAAATATTAATTGTTGAAAAATAAGCTGTATTTTATTTTCTGTGTATTAATTTTAATTATGTCATCGAATGTTTTTGGTCTCAGGAATCAATCATGAATTATGTGACAATGTATTTTTGACATTTATAATGATTGAGCCATGACGAGTACGCATTTGGATTTTTTTCCCCTTCCCAGTTTGGTTTTGGCTGGAAGCTTTCTTCGAGGAATGATGGGACGAGACTGAATGTTACTTTTTGAGTATTTTAGTACAATAATCCATTTTGAAGTATTGAATTGCATTTAGTAATTTATAGATATTATTTTCATGCCTTCAATTGCAGAGATTCATAATATACTATTTTCGTCCTATAATATATTCCGTATATCAAATAGATATGTAGAAATATAAACTATTTTTTAGTATTCCCATCTAATTTTTAATTTTACCATATGAAACCGGTGGAATACTTCGGTGGAGATTGAGATCTATTCAGTTGGAAATTGCAATATAATATGTATCTGTATTACATGATTTAGTTTTGTATAGAATACATTTAAGAATAAAATGTAAGCTCGTATTTTGTGAAGTGTGTGTAAATAAGATAGCAATGTTTCCTTGAAGTGTTATATAATACTTTTGATATTTTCTATAACCCGGTGTATTCCTCGATTTGTGGAAGAATTCCTTAAAAACGTAAATTAATTTCTTGTCGAATAGGTGGGTAAAAACTGAAATGACCCTCTTGGATTTTTAATCAACTGCAAACTGCAATACAGTATACATTGTGGCATTCTGATTGATCTTAGCTATAACTTTAAGTTACTTAATGAGAGATGTATTTGAAGCTCCTACAAATTATGTTACATTAGATTTGACTACGATGTAATCTACAAATATTCATCCAATGTCTTCATCTTCAAATTCCTCCAACTTATACTTTTCCAATATATCTTTTCCTGTATCTACAATAATGATAATGCAACAACATATGAAAGTGCAATGATCTTTTGTAATATATTAATAGTTGTTAATTAAGTTAACTATAATATTCTATGCATATTCGATATTATTAGGGGATGTGCATACTTTTAAAAGTTAAAAAGTAATAAATGCAAATAAGTATTTCTTAAAGATTGTGATTGGGATCGTTCATTATTGACGCGAAAGTAGATTGGAAAGGCAAAATGTCAGCCTGGAAGTTCAAAAATCAAAATCATGAAAATACTGATTGGGCAGAATATATTTACCAACCTAATCATGTTAATATTTGATAACCACTAGTTTTGAATTACTTAAATGCAACGGAAACGGAATCATTTCTTGAAATAAAATTTGTTCGATTCTTCGATTCAGAAACGTACATTAAAATTAATGCTTTCTGAATAATATAAGATGGTGCCACCATAAATGGGATGTCTGAAGGAAACAATAGAAATCCTTTTTAAGTAGATACGAACATGTTGCTTTTATGAACAGTTTTCCCCAACTACGTTGCCTTCCGAGCATCTATAATGATTTTGGGATCCCATGATTCAATATAATTTATTATTAACACGGGACTGCCACATAGTAATGAATTTGTCAAGTTATGCACTTTTTCCGTAGAAGTTGATAAATTTTCAGTGTTTTTGCAAAGTAATTAGGAGTTTCCCATTATCACTTAAGGGCTAATAATACCTTAGTTGATTTTAGTCTGGATCAGCTTAAGATCAAAGATCAAAAATACTAATTTTGAAAATTTTTGCATTGTTGTAAAAGGGAACTTGTTAGCCTCGACGTCGCAAATGCTGTGCTTTATCATTTAGAGGCCAATATATTCAGAGATTCAATTCCCATTATACGGATTTCGTAATTCAATTCCTTATTACGAACTTTATTCTCGTTAATTGAATGGGTTTTAGCATTTTTGAAGGGCTCCCATGACCTGGTCTACTTATGCTCATTTTGCATCACCCTCCTTCCAGTGCAGTGCAATGTTGCAATAAACGTTCTGTTAATGGAGAATTGGGTTATTTGGCGAAGGAAAGCGATTTGAAAGAAAATTACTGAGCAAAGGCATTTATGTATTCTTTTATTGTGATTTATTTATTTGATTTGTACATATGAATGAACAGCGAAAATAGTGGCAAAATGACTATTCCAAGTTATTTTTAACCGAATGCTAGTACGAAATCCAAATATCCGACCGGCGGGTGGAACTTGGGCTTTGTTGTAGATACAAAATTTGTACGTCATTTCAGGGAATGGTCCAGTCTACTCACATTAAACAATGTTGACCCTCTTGTCCTTTGTTATACCTAATACCTATTGTTCAGATCCCTCCTCATTCCTTTCTACCATTTCTGCATTGGGAATTTTATCGCCAGTCCCACCATCGTCATCGCTTTTATTCCATTACCATTCATATCATATCTTTCATATTATTTTTCGATGATGTACTTATATATGATTTAATCGATCGACACTTTCACAGGTATATAGATAAGATAAAGCTATAGCGATTATATATCGAGTAGGATCATCATGGAGGGAGAGGAGAATGTGAAGGTGAGCTTGGCTTGATAATAAAATCGGGCTTTTGTTCACTTTTCATGGATAATAACAATAATGCTTTGCTGGCCTGGCTCTGGCTTCGTTTAAGGTGACGACTAGCCTCTGATACTATCTGATCATCAAAATAATTCCCAATAACCATGATGCAGCTGCCATACTAAATATTACTTCATTTGTTGTTTGTAAGCTGTGCCTGTTCCTGTGTGATTCAGGCTTTTGAGGGAGGGAGAAATAAGTAGAATTAACAATTTACGCAAAGCATATCTCCCCCAAAAATTGTATAATTCATTTTACATGTACTCTCCCCATCAGGTCTCCAATGCAATATTGACGATGAGATGAAAAAAGGCTGCTGCTGCAGCAAAGTTGGATGTAAAGTTATATTCATGTTGCTTTATGAGTATGATCATGACGAAAAAATCTTCTTTTGCTATTTCTACATGATATGATCCACACTGTTCCTCGGCTTGGCCTGGGTATACCCAAGATCCTTTGAGAATCATGTTCAGTTTTCATCCTGACTCATAGGTGAGAAGAAGCTTGTGTTGAAGTGAGTGAAGCCTGCATAGCCACAAAATTTCATTGAATTTTATGTGCGTTAAAAATGCAATAAGCAAGTAGCAAAGGAACCCAGGAGGGGAATCTTACATTTTGCTTTGCTTTGTCATCATGAGCCTGTCATGAAGAAAGGAAGTTGTACCGAAGAAGAACCAACAGGTCGTCATCATGTCATAGTCATAATATGACTTACCTAAAGCTAAACATTTACATCCGGTCGGTTGTAAGTTGTACCTCAACCTAAACCTAACACCTCCATGCAAATAGAAGAAGTATAGTTTGCTTCAGATATTTGATATGATATGATATATCGTTCTCCAGAAAAGACGGAAATGGAAAAATAATATTTGTGATCGGCTTAAATGTGTAAAGTGATATAATATGAAAGGGTGAATTCATGAGAAATGTTTCAAGGGAAAAAATATTGGGCTGGAAGAGAAAATATTTCGTTGCAACGAATTCATCTTATGAACATGAATTAATTACTTTTTTTGAGGAGTTACTTTGTTCACTCGAGAATAAGAAGCCCATGATTTTAATGAAAGCTGTGGGAGGAAACTAGCCCAAAAGTTTTACTGTTTCTGATTGTGACGCACATTTACTATTTTTGAAAAGGGCTTGTTTGACAAATCGACCTTTCTCTCCTTCAGTTTCGACCATAAAAGAAGACAGTAGGATCTAGACCGGTTTAATTTTTTCCACTGTTTATGCATTAAACGTGCAAGTTTTATACTGTGGCTCTAATACAATGGTCCCATTGCAATTAAAGTGTAATGTCAAATAGCTTAATTATAATATTGTGGCATCTGAATTGGGTTCATATCACGGGATTTCTTACTTCAACCCTTTTCTGAGGAAAAATTTATTACCCTTTTTGGTCAAAGTGAAATGATGATATATGGATAGTGTTCTGACGTGAAAAGTGGGAAAAGTGGAAACCTGAATGTGACGTCCGCGGGAATGGTATACATTGATTGTGAATCATCGGTAAGTACCTGTACGTACCTATATTGAAAGTAGGTATGCCTTTAATTTGCTAATTGCCCTACTGTATTTTTCATATCAGTTTAATAATACGTGATTGTGATTGTATATCATTGTGACATTTCCATGAAGTTTTTTTTACGTAGTTGTTTGTTTGCATATTCATTCCGACAGATTTTGTCGGTATTAACATGAGTAAAGTACGTACCTATGTAATAATGCGCAAACCGCTTCTGAATTTTGAGCTTTTTACTCCTCATCTCCATAAACTTTATCTCTGTCAATGTAGTGGGCGAAATGTTTGATTGACATGACATTAAATTAGCGATAGGTGATAGATAAGTTTACCAGTATGTTTATCAATTCTTTTGAGAGTCAAAGTACAACGAACATATAATCCGTATTTTACATGGCGTTTGGCCGCATATACATAGGTATAAAATCTCCTTAACGTATTTATTTGCACAGTCAGAAGAGTCACGTTGGGTTTTCATTAAATGCTCTCCAAAACTCCAAACTCAAATAAATCAAAATCTTAGACTTGCAAGTTGAAAAGGAGTAATTAAATGAGTTCATTATATATTCCACTTCCGCCTTTAACAGATGAGATGAAATGAATGGAAGATGAAGAGCTGAACATACACGAAAGTAATCAGCATCATTTTAGCATTGAATATTGATATAGCTTGAGAATTAGATATGCACATGGATATGAGATGATGATTGGATTCTACGTAATGAAAGCGGTTTACATTCATTAACCATTTTAGCACTTCTCACCGCAGTGCGGCCTTTATGTTGTCAGAAGCCAATTTAACATATTATGCCCATTTCTCATTCATTCCAAATCATGCTTAATTGCAGTTAAGAGATCACATCAGCATAGGTTGAGGTGAAATGCAAACAGTAATAGTTTGTGTGTCTCTTTCTTAATGTTAATGCAATTAATAATTGAGTATGTGACAAGAGTTTATGACAAATAAAGCATCTTTGAGAGAGAGTTGTGATATGATGATGTGAAAAGAATAGACATACTAGAAATAGACGAAGTAAGTTAGCAAATTTGAATGGAAGCAAAGAATTTTGTCTGTTCCGAAGCAA